>PVJN01002558.1:0-115591 GCA_004026805.1 Lasiurus borealis
AACCACACTGCTGAGCCCAATGTAAATTTTCTGACCAAAGAAAGCATGATCGATATCAGAAGTGGGTAAAGTTTTCTGGAAAAGGCCGGATCATAAATAATGTAGGCTTTTTGAGCCATGTGCCTTCTCTGTCTCATGTTCTTCATTTGTTTATAATCTATTAAAAATGTGAAAACCAAACAATGCTCTTAAGCTGTACAAAAACTGGCTACTGCTCAGATTGAGTCCATGAGCCTTAATTGGCTGACCTCTAAACATGTTTCTATACATGTTTCTTATTTTAAGGTTGCCATTGACAGAATATTTGTGCTCCTGCCCCCTGTTGAAACCTAATCTCCAATGTGTTAATATTTGGAGATGGTGCCTTGGAAGGTGAATAGGTAATGAGGATGGGGCCCTCATGAATAGGATCAGTGTCCTTATAAGAGACCCCAGAGAGCTCTGTGTTCCTTCCTACAAGTGAGGACACAGCAAGAAGATCGGTGTATCTGCACTAGGAAGTGGATCTTGCCAACATTTTATCTGCCAACACCTTCATCTTGAACTTCCCAGCTTCCCAAACTATGAGAAATAAATGTTCCTTGTTCAAGCCATCCAGTCTAAGGTATTTTTGTTATAGCAGCCTAAAGAGACTAAGACAAGGGTACCATGTTTTAAGGATAGTTAGTTTTGCAGTATAAATCACCTGGTACACTGTAAGATACTTCTATCAGTTTAAAAGAACCTTTCCTCAAACTGCTTGTCTTGACTTATATTGCAACTTTCATACAATAATAGACTGTGACTGAAAAAGTCAGTATCACTCTGAAATAATCTGAAACAGAAAGGATGGGATCAACCTGAAGAATTTTTTGTTGTTGTTGTTTAGAAAGAGTTCACCTGTCATAGGCCATTAAAAGAAGTTTTTTCTTTAAACCTTCACAATCTAACATACACAGAAAGCAAGTCATTCTTTGTATTTATTTATTTTTTGGCACTTAATGCAGCTGGCTTTTTTCTAAATGTGATTCTTTACAACATATGCCTACTCTGATGGAAGAAATTAGCAAAGGATTATTTGTTTTCCCTAAGTCGATTAGACTGAAAAGAAATGAGTATTTCTTTCTTCTTTTGCTATCACCGTAGCATTATTTCTAAGATAACATGTGCAGGGATTGGATTCTATTCATGGAAAGATTACTGCAAAATTTGCTGTCTTAGGTTGTACTCACACCTTGTTCTAATCATATTGGAATTGTACTCTGAATGTATGTAAACAAAATCAGAAAAACTCACTAAGTTCCAGAAAAACTTGTATAATGAGGTAAAGGTGTGTGTGTGTGTGTTTGTGTGTATGAGAGAGAGAGAGAGAATTTGTTTTCTTTCCAAGCATAAAATATGCCTTTTGAAGGAAAAGATAATCTAAATTTCTTTATAAGGGACATTAATTTCAGGAAGAACCCTAGGTCTGTGTAGATGTGCCTTTCAAAAGATGCTGATTAACAGCACAATTCTTTATCTTCTGAAAGGGTATTTGGTTCATTAACAAGAAGCGTGAACAAGAAACAAAAGAGACAACCTTTTGTTTTCCAATGCAGCCAAGTGAACAATATGGATTGCATTGCTGAGTGAGCACGGTTGTTTGTGGACCAACAATACTTAAGAAATCAATGAAAGTAATTATTTATAAGGTATTTGAAAACCTTAAACAGACAATGATTTTTAGCGCAGAGGTGTATACAAAAATCAAGTCTTCTGTTAATCTGCCTACTTGGGCAACACTCTACCAAAGAGACTGAGTTTAGTCATGAATCGTAATATAATATACTAATAAATTCTACTTATATTAAGTGAAATTTAAGTCTTATTTTAAAAAACTTAACCCAGAGCAATATACTTACATTAGTAGAACCCTCTATATAGAAATAAATTCTCTCTCTTCCCCCTCTCTTTTTATATATATATATAAACATATCAGAAAAAAAACTATTAATATACGAGCATGATTCTGGAAGAGTTAGGGCACAAAAAAAGGAAGAGAAATGGAAAAGGGACATCATTCCGGGATATGAGAAGGACTGACACTTCTGGTTTAGGGTCCAAAGGTTTTCAGTTATTGCCCTGGAATAGAAGATGCCTTTTTAACGATCCACCAGAAAACTGCTGTCTCTTCTTGGGTTATCAGAGTCTGGATCACTACTATCCTATTTTTCCCAGAATTGCTAGCAACTGCTCCCTATTGATGCCAGGAGTGGGTAGGTATTGTTTTTCATTTTATCACCTATACTCTGATTGCAAATGTCTACCCATGGCCTTTCTCAGATCTAAATTCAAGTGAGTGCTGAAATCCATGCAATCCAGCTGTCTATGGGTGAGCAGTGTAAGAGACTTAAATACACAAATTACAATGGCCAGGCTATCTATAAAAATAGAATTCTGATCCTTAAGCTGCAACAGTCAACTCAGGAAACCAACTTTCATTCCATTTGATCTAGCTCCCTGACCTTATTCATGTCTAACTCTATTTTGCTTTGACTTAAAGGTTGTAGAGAATGTAAACTAGAAAAGGCAATTCACAGACATAGTCCGGGATTCTTGAGGGGCCCTTCAGTCCCTGCCGCTGCCTGGAGCACCCCATCCCTTCCATCTCAGGCTGTGGCTCCCTAAGGAATATGGTTCTCAGATAACCGGACTTCCATTACCCATCATTGGCACTTGAGTTAATCTCTCACCTTAGTGCCCTCCTTTGTTAAATGTAGATAATCATTCCAAACTCAGAATCTGTTGTGATGACTTATTAAGAGAAAGTTTGCACATCTGACATTGCTATAACTAGAAGAGAGTTGACTCCCAATATATATCAGCATCCCCCTCACACTGGCATTGATCATAAATACATAATTAATTCATATATTTAATCTTGACATATGTACAAATGTACCAGCACTACTCCATATCCCCAATTAAAAATCCATTTAAATTAAATAATCAGCTATCTTTCCTTTTTTGCATTTCTGCTATAATAATCCTAATATTATGGATACTTATAGGTAAATTCAGAGATGCTCATATGAAACAAAATATCAAAAGGAAAACATATTAATTTATTTCAAAACATAACAATTCTCTGATGTATATAATACATTTTGGATATACTAGAACTAAATATTTTGTGAAGTTTTTGCCTGACAAAAGCAATATAAGTTAGGTATGGTTATCTTCACTGTACATATGAGGACAGGAGCTCATCATAGCTTACCCAAGATTTTATTCATCCATCAATTACTTACTGAGTTCCTTTGCTATGCCAGAAAATATGGATACAAAGATGAATGCAAAAATTGCTCTAATTTCAGATGGTAGACTTCTTAGTAGGTTAAGTGAAAAGTAAACAACTAGTCAGTGTGCAGTGCTAGCCTAGAGGGGTAAAGATGGTGCATATAAAGTGTGTATATGGTGGGGGACAGATAGGGAGAGTATTGCATGAAATCACATATACAGTGTGTACATAAACCACTAATTGTCTGGTAGTAGCTAGAACACAGGAACAATTGTATCTCAATAATATATATATATTTACATACACACGTACATTTATTTATTGCTGAGAGGAAAGGAGAGGGAAAGAGAGATAGAAACATCAATGATGAGAGAGAATCATTGATAGGCTGCCTCCTACACGCCCCAAACTGGGGATTGAGCCTGCAACATAGGCATGTGCCCTGATCAGGAATCGAACCATGATCTCCTGGTTCACAGGCCAATACTCAACTACTGAGCCACACTGATTGGGCTAGACCTTAATTTTTTAAAAAAACCTAAAGGTTATTTGAATTTTATTCCTCAAATTCTGCCACAGAAGAGTTAATGACTTTTTTAAAAGGCTTCATAGTCAATAGAACATTTTGCAATGAATTCTCTGTACTCTGCAGCTTAGATAATTCTGATATCGGGATTCTATAATACTATTTGACTTCATTTCAAACCCTAGATAATTCTATATAATAATATCTGTTTTCTGCTGCTCAACTCTGGACCAAGCACTATGTGAGGTGAATCTATAATTTACTAAAAAAATATCTCCAAATTAGTTGATGTTAAATGCACCTGGAAATTTTGCTCATTAAAAGAATCATCAAGACAAGCCAAAACTGTCAGTGCCTCTGATCTACCCAGGCCAAAATAAAGAATCAATTAAAACCAATAGGCACTGCACCTAGCAGATGTCTCTTGCATTTTTCATATAGTGTCTGTGCTAATTAAAAAACAAACAATGTAGGCCTATTGCTTTGGAGAGAGATCTATGTACTGTATAAGCAAGATTTTTTAACATGTGTCAGCAATAAACACATATTGGGTTTCAATTAAAGGAAGAGTCTTTGAAGCTAAAAATGTTAAGAAAAGTATACAGTCATGCTGATGAAGCACATACGTGCCGTGAGAGCTTAACTGTCTTAAGATAGCTTTAAGTGATGGATGGCTTTCCCCTTCTTCTGCGCTTCCATCCTGGATAAACTCGACTTAACAAGCTACTTGACCTGAACTTGATGGTATAATTATCTACTTCTGAAAAGAGATAGATGAACAACGATGGATTGATCATTAATTTCGCCTAGCATAACTTGAAGTACCCAAGAGATCTTTTGTTTCCTGAATTAGGATCTACTTAGCTAATAAATGCTCCTTCTGCATGCCCAGGGTAGGCACCTGTTTTCCTGCACCTTTGAACTACTGCTCCCTCAGCTACTTCAAAGTATGTCAAAACAATCCTCTCCCACATGAATGGCTCATACTCACTTTCCATTTTAAACCACAGAAGCAATCCATAGAAAACCATAGGAGTCATATTTTTATCCTTGGCTACTCAGCAAATAGTGGACACATGACAAGTACAAAGATGAAATTGTTCCAGAGAGAGGAATCAGAAAAGCAATATACTTCTGTATCACATGATAACATTGAGGTGATGTATATGTGCAAGTAGGATGACCTATAGAGTAGGTGGGATGACGGTACATTTTATCACCCAAACCCAGATACTGTTGAGAGCAAAATGTTTATCGTTGGATAGTAGATGTAAAACGGGACTCTCTCACGTGATGTCATATGGAAAGTCACCCCAGAAACAAGAAATGGGAATTAGATGCATTGATCCTGGCCTGTATTGAATGAAACAGATTCAGTATTGACTAAGACATGATACTTGAATCTTGTGCTCTTTGCATTAGGACCTATTTCTATTTCTAGTAACAGCTCAGACTTCATGCACGTATCTCCTTGATATCTTGCTCACTACCTTCTTTCTATCTCTGGTGACAGAGCAGGGTAACCTGGGTTGCAGTAACTGAGAAAGCTTTGAGGGAGGTGCTGAACTCTTCATGCTATGCTCATTACTGAACTGGGCATATTATAGATTTTCAACATATATATTTTCAGTGTTGTTGAGTATACCCTCAGGGACCATATAGAAAACTTCAGAAAGCCCAGAGTAGAAGTGAACCCTGAGAAAGCATAGCTCCTTCTACCCAAGAGAGGGGGTGAGAAGATCATGTGTTTAACTTGACTCAGCCTTCTTGATGCTCCCTGCCCGTGGGTACTATATACACCTTTTCCTCTTCCTGTGCCCAAGGTTAAAACTCCTGAACATTCTCCCCTTTGTCTGTTCTCTATCGCCATTCCTTAGCTTACAACCTGGTTCCTGTTTTCTCACTGCTCAGGCGGATCTTCTCTCTACTCTGCTTCGTGTTTTTAGGCTCCTCCTGATCAGCTAGTCCCATTGGACTCTATACTCCATGGTGATAGGCCTGACATAATCAATCATAGCCACATTGATCTGTTTTACAGCCTAGAGCTCTCTCTACTCCCAGAAAAGAGAAGGGAACACTGGGTCCCCAAAACAAGTTGATATGGATATACTCTGAACATGAGATGAAGCTCACATACAACACAATATACGAACCTTATGTCTATTTTGGTTGCCTTTTTCAGAGACTGTTATCCATAGAATTGCATCATACAAATCAAGATGTAGATTATTTCTATTCTCCACAAAAGCTTCTTCATACCCCCTCACCAAAAGTACATCTCAAGCATAATTACTATTCTACATTTTATTGGAATATTTTTGCCTGTTTTTGAACATTACATAAACAGACTCATAGAGACGGTATTGTCTTTTTATGTTTAATTTATTTCACTCAATAAGACATCTGTGAAATTTATCCATGTTGTTGAGTATCTCGGAAGCCTATTTTTTTCATTGCTCTGTAATATTTTATCAATATGTCACGATCTGTTCACTCATATTACTGTCAATGGGTATGTGGAAACATTTTACTGCCTTTAGTTATCACGATTAAAGTATCTATAAACATTCTTGTACATTCTTTTTGGTATATGCGAGCATGCAATTTTTCTTGATTATATGCCCGGGAATGGAATTCTTGGGTCAAAGGGAATTTACATATTTAGCTTCAGTAGAAACTGCCAAAGATTTATTCCAAAGTGTTTTACCTATTTACCCTCCTGCCAGTGATGTATGGGAATGTCTTTAGATTTATATACCCACCAACACATGGTAATGTCAGTCTTTTTAATTTATCTGTTTTGATGAATTTAAAGTAAATATCTTTTTAAGCTCGGATATGAGATTCACTGTTACAGCTAATGACTCTCCAGGATTGAGGATGAAATCTGACATACTTTATAGACATGTGCAGTCATCCATCTACTTCTACCTTCTAGATCTGTGCGGTGCAGTGGGCTGCATTAACCATGAATAATTCTTACAACTGTCCTCTTGATGGTGGTTGGTATTTGCTAAACAGACTCAATCTTGAGTGCACAAAGAGAGCTGAATAAAGTTGTCCAAAGCTGGCCCAATGAGTTCCTTTGCTATTACTTTACTGTAAATGAGCAAAATAGACATGTAATGGACACTTCCATCTATTCAATAATGTTTTGAATGTTTTTGCAAACATCCTTATAGCATCGCAGGTGACATTAAGCAATAATTTGGGTGGCAGGTACAAGATCCATGTCAAGCGTTTAGAAATTCATCACTTAGAGGTGACTTTAGGGATATTTACCCACATGCTATTCTTAATTATACCCTGCTGTTTTGAGACTTGGTATTAAGAAGATATTCACCGTCTTCATAATTCTAGAAGTAAACTGAAAAGTCTCAGCACAACATTTCAGATGAGTACTATAAAGCTTACAATGAGCTCATCTACAACTGAATGGAAAGCAATCCAGGGTTTTAAGTTCAAAACTGAATTTAGTCAGTCAGTGCTTTCACAGAGGGAAAAGAAGTAACCAGGAGAGAAAGTGATAGAAAAAATGCATATTAATTTACATTATGCATCTACAGATATATTAGGTATATATGTAAAGTGAAGTAGGTAAGTACTGTATGAACCATTTTAATTTTTATCCATGAAAATATCAAGTATCCGAGCTACTTTATTTTTCTTGTCATTTCTTGGGGATCTTTCTCTATGTAATTTTAAAAAGTACTGTCTTTCACAGGGTCTGTTACCTCCTTACAAAAACCACTAGATTCATATTTTTGCTTTTGGTTACGATGCCTCTCTGAATTAAGCTACAATCTGTAACAGAGCCCTATCCATTACTGAACAGTCAGTCATTCCACTTTGTAAGTCTCACTAATGGCAATAAAAGCTACCAGACATGTGTGTAACTAAAGTATCAGTAATAGCAAAGAACTTGGTAGAAATTTATTTTTATTTTACATAATTTTCCCCTTTGAAAAGTACTCTGGGTACACAGTAGAGGAGAAGTGAAACATTTCGAAAATGGCTTATTTGGAGGTTGTAGCTTAATGAGACTATCATTTGAGGTGGCTACTAACCAAAATGAGACACACAGGTAATATTAACCTCCACTGAGATGTGTCCTGCAAAGGAGTGGTTCCTTTGTACCCTGAACACAGGTGACCGGAGGTGATATTTGTCTTCACGATGACACACAGCCCTGCATAGACCTATGCCTCCGTCTTCCTCCACTCAAGATTTTGAGCATGTTTAGGAGAAATAAAAATACATTTTGTTCATGAATAGGGTGGATGTCAGAGACATATTTGAAGACTGCTGGCCCGTGGAGATTTTTCAGAGTAACCCTTATTTGCATTGGCATACACCCAGAGTTTGAAGAGCATTCTGAGGGAAGAATTCCAATGGGGTAAACACGCAGGCACATCTTTTGACGTGAGGTTTTCATCGCTCCATTTGCACAAAGCAGGTGGCACAAAGGTCCATTTGCTAGGAGTTCTCTGCAGCCCCTGAGAATGAGGCCAAGTTCAGGAACAGCCAGAGTTTCAAAGGACAGTTGTAGTCCTGAATTGAGTCTAGCAGGTGGTATATGAAAGCTTCATGACCTAGGAACCTTCAAGAAATTCTGTATGTATTTTGGGGAGGAAAATATATAAAATTGAAAATATACCCATGAAATGTTTATAGCTTTGTGAGCCCCAAACCCTCTATTATGGTTTCCCTATAATGGGGAATATCTCAAGGGAGAGAAACATGTCCATGGTCACTTGGTTACAGCATCCATGAAAACATAGGTTTGGAAAGTATAAACTGTCAAAGGGATCTGCTTCTATCCGATTCCATGTTTGACATTATGGGAAGGGATGGGCAGAGGCTCTATGTCTGTAATGATGGTGGAGTTCAAGGCCGAGGATCATGGTGCTAATGCAGATAAAAGCAGGAAACCTGTGCTCAGAGTTGCAGAATAGGAACAGGGATAATAGTAGGGAGGCATAGATTGGACGATGCATCCAAGGAGACAACCAAGCTCCTAGAGAATAATAGTAAGGTCACTTAGAAAGAGGTGACAGCCCCTTTAAACACGAGGATTTGTACTGCAAGCTCTTGAAGCAATAACACCGAATGAGACTTTCAGATAATTAGAGATAATAAAAAAGATGATAGAAAGGAAGAAGAAAAGGGTTTGGGCATATCCTAAGAAGAACCAAATAGCAAGTCTAGACATAAAGCTATAATCTTTCAAATTGAAAACACAAGGAAATGAGCTCAAAGGATAGGAGAAAACATTAAAAGCTATCAGAGGGAGAGAGAAAAAAAAAACACACAAACTTTTATAATAAAAGAAAGATCATGAATCAAAAGACATTTCTTCAGCAAAAAAATGAAAACTGAATATAATATTGTCTTTAAAGCATTTAGGGAAAGCATAAACTTCGAATTTCATGCACAACTAAACTATTATTCTAGAGTGAAGGTGAAAAAGGAAACATGTTCAGACACACAAAGGCTGAGAATGCTTACCAATCAACAGATTAACTGAATAATTGGAAGGCATTTTCCCCAGCACAAAAGGAGATAGCAAAAGCAGGGCCTGGAACGCAAGCAAATGACAATAGGCAACACACTGCTAAATCTAAATGAAATGCGAAAAGAGTGATTACGACATCAGGGAGTTTAAGTTAAATACAGAGCTAAAATATTAGCAAATGGGAACACAGAAGATTGGTATAGGGCAGTGGTCGGCAAACTCAGTAGTCAACAGAGCCAAATGCCAACAGGACAACGATTGAAATTTCTTTTGAGAGCCAAATTTTTTAAACTTAAACTTCTTCTAATGCCACTTCTTCAAAATAGACTCGCCCAGGCCATGGTATTTTGTGGAAAAGCCACACTCAAGGGGCCACAGTCAAGGGGTCACGAGCCGCAGTTTGCCAACCACAGGTATAAGAGAAACAAGACTAAGGAATTTTTGGTCCATGACACTACAGGAGCAGGATAAAGAATCAGATCTAGCCCAGCAGAAGTGGCTCAGTGATTGAGCATCAACCTATGAACCAGGAGGTCACCGTTCAATTCCCAGTCAGGGAACATGCCTGGGTTGTGGCCTCAGTCTCCATTAGGGTGCATGCAACCAATCCATGATTCTCTCTCATTATTGATGTTTCTCTCTCTCTCTCTCTCTCTCTCTCTCCCTTTCTTTCTGAAATCAATCAAAATATATTTAAAGGATTATAGTTAAAATTTGAGATCAACCAAAGGACGTGCATGCATGTGTGTAGGCATAGCCAGTGGATAAAGGCAATGGGGGAGACGAGTGAGGGCATGTACTGGGGGGTGGGGAGGGCAATAGGGAAAAATAAATAAATAAATAAATAAATAACCAGAAATTAAAAAAAAATTGATCAATGTCTACTTTTATTTTTTGTTAATTTCCCTGCCATTTATCATTCTGTCTCAGGGCAGAGAAAAAAAAAATAAATCTTGAAAATATCCCGAGTCCCTCAAAATAAATAAATGCATACATGTGCACATCCACACAAACATACATACACACATATATGCATAAACTGTTGAGGAGATGCCTCAACCGTAGGAACATTAAGTCTGAGCAAAACAGAATTTAGTTAAAACATTGCCAACAATTTGGAAACTTTCAACTTTCAAAAAAATCTTCTGATACCTACACCTAACATTACTGACCAACTTGCATGGCAGAGCTAGACATTTTCAGCGGGCAAGAGATATTCGTTATGTAACATTTCAAATTATGACAACATAATGTAGTGTACATAATAGATTTTCTTGGCTAATTTCATGCCCAAATATTTAAGACCCCTTTCTAAAAAACACACTCAAGTGAAGAAGGTCCAGCCAGCACCCACATCGCTAAACCCCTCCATCTAAAATGAGAGCTTGGTGGGAATCCGGTCACATAACAATTCTTCAGAAATACATTCTACAGAATAAATGGGGTCCATTAAAATCCCACCGATTTGATGCCTAGATAAATTGAAAAGAAGATTTCAAGTACTTTTTAAAGGAGGGGGGGGTCCACCTTTTTTACTGCCGAGGAATAGAGAGAAAAAGTAATTTGATATTTAAATGAGCTTTGAGTAATGGTAAAGAGAGATGTGAACCAAAGTAATTACTGCTTGCATAATCTCATTAACTTGAAATAAAAGTGAACTGGTGAACTGCGGTTCTCTGAATATTAGCCTCCCGAATCTTGTTCATAAAGGCATGTATACCGGCTAATTCTTCTCCTATATCACCCGCTGTATGCTCAGAGGAAATGATTTTGTAATGAGTAGCACAAGTTCTGGACAACATGATGAAAGCCCAGAGAAAAATCAATTTAGGACCAAGGGTGGCGGATGCGTCCAAAGAGAACACATCAGAATACATCAGAGAATCTACAGCGTACGTTTACCTCAAACTCAAATTCTTTAACACGTTTTCCCTCCTTATTTACTGTTGTCAGGTTTAAAAAATACTAGATATGCGTAAGTTGTCAAAAATCCAAACAATCAAAAAATACGTAAGGCAGAAAGTAGAATTGTTCTTGTAACTTTGCCGCCTTTTAGCATTTCACTGGTGCACTCCTTGGCCGCAGAATGATGACTGGAGAAGTGCTGATAAAGATAGGTGGATACTAGAGGCCTAGTGCATGAGATTAATGCACTTGAGGGGGGGGGTCCCCTCAATCCAGCCTGTGCCCCCTTGCAGTCTGGGAGCCCAGAGGGAGTGGGTCTAAGCCAGCAGTTGGGCATCCATAGTGCTGCGGCCGAGGCAGCAGACGCAGGAGAGACTCTGCTAACACCCTGGCGGCTGACTGAGTGCGCTCCCCCTGGGCAGCTCCTGCCTTGAGCGTCTGCCCCCTGGTGGTCAGTGCACATCACAGCAACTGGTCATTCTGCCATTCAGTTGATTTGCATATTAGCCTTTTATTATATAGCAGTGGTTCTCAATCTTCCTAATGCCGGGACCCTTTAATACAGTTCCTCATGTTGTGGTGAACCCCAACCATAAAATTATTTTCTTTGCTACTTCCTAACAGTAATTTTGCTACTGTTGTGAATCGTAATGTAAATATCTGTGTTTTTTGATGGTCTTAGGTGACCCCTGTGATGGGGTCGATGAACCTCCAAAGGGGTCGCGACCCACAGGTTGAGAACCGCTGTTATATAGGATAAGTAGTTGCATTTATTGTGCGAAGGTTCATTTGTCCAGAAACAGGCTGAGATTGGAATTTGCTTATAAGTGATTTACTGAGGGGATGCTCCTTGGGGGAAAAATAATGTGTGTGTGTGTGTGTGTGTGTGAGAGAGAGAGAGAGAGAGAGAGAGAGAGAGAGAGAGAGAGAAAGAGAGAGAGAGAAGAAAAGCAGTAGGACAGAAACTGGGAAACCACAGAGAAAAAGCATCTCAGACTAAGTCTAGCCTTGGCCTAACCTGTGAAGCATCCTCAAACATAAATTTGGCAACTTGGATGTCCTTGCTTCTTTGTTAAAATTCTCCTCAGATAAATGAGTACATCTCACCTTAAAAGCAATGACTCTCATTTACATGTGAGCCCCACGCGTGTCTCAAATGAGTGTCTAGAAGGGGCTCACATGTAAATGAGAGTCATCGCTTTTAAGGTGAAATGTGTTCATTTATCTGAGGAGAATTTTAACAAAAATCGGAGGGATTGTGATTTACCACACTCCCTCAGTAGGTTAGGGAAGGGGGCACTAATCCGTGGCAAAAGCAGTACACATTGCATCTACGATGGATGAAACCCAATTTAACATTTAAATATAATATCATGGACAACAGTTAAATGAAATCTAACATTAAAACATAACTTCATATAGACATATGCATAAGCTATCATTTCTTTCTAAATATCGAATGCCATCCTTATCAAATTGTAAAAGAAAAGGATGGAGAAGTGGCAAAATAAATAAATAAATAAATAAAGGTAACATACAGCTAGTCAGAGAAAGCAAACTAGTTAACAATTCCAGTTTCTACCAAACACCACTAGCAAACACCACGCACACCCACACACAAGAATATACAGGATGTCCCCACAAAAATGTATACAAACTTCCTTTTCTAGTAGCTCAATTTATGTTTCTCTCTTTTCAGATTAAACCCATCGTAACTAATAATTATTGAAAGTGTATATACCTTATCTGGAACACCCTATGTTCAGACAGTGACAGTTTTGAAATATGGAAAAGGGAATGCGCTTTCAATGTTCCCTTTGACTGCAATCGTAGCTACTGTGGATCGGCGGATGCACGTGGAATCTGCGAGATACACTTGCAGAAAACTTCGACAGATCCATTTTTTTGAACTTGTGCCGGGGATTTCATTATTCCGGGAAATAATTTTTAAATACTTTTGCATGAAGACGTTAGGTGCCTTTGAACATCTCAGCCCCCACAGGCTTGAAATACGCTTTTTATGACAGCGGAGAGGGATAGCAACTCAAGCGCTGCCATTAGGTGCTCTCGCGACAGCAAGCAGAGGCACCATGTATTTATTAGAAAGGAGCTTCTCCCGGAATTTCTGCTGAATTTTATATGGTGAGTAGTCACTGGAGGGGAGTTATAATATTATCCCGCTGCAAAAAGGAATCTTTGCATTACATATCCCAATGAATATTTGATGCCGACACTTATTTTTTATGCCTTGCCTTCTCTAAGTGCATCAGAAACTATACACTTTCATTTTTGCCCCAAATATTTGGAAATAAGCTTGTTCCTTTGAAGAGTCTCAGCTCGTGACTCTTTAAAAACATGATTTGTTCTCGAAGGCATTTCCAGGGATGTTTACGATTCAAGTACATGCGGAATTTACGTTAATAACCTTCCACAATGGAACACATTTTGCTTAAATAACCCATTTTATTCCGATCGTGGCTATTTCTGTCTGGTTTGGAGTCTGAGTTAGAGACGGTCCCCATCTCACCGAGGAGGTGGTAGCAGAATCTGGGAGAGAATGTGGAGGGAGGGTCACCTCCCCCTGACCGAAGTGCAGTATCAGAGGGTCATGAATTACAACTGTTTCTACTCACAGACATTTCCATGGGAAACCGCAGCCCCGTTTTGCACTGTAAGGATGCTTCAGACATGGAGTCAGGAGATCTGCGGTCCTGCCTCACCTTTGCCACATTCCAAACAGGGCACACTGATCTGTCACTTGGCCTTGGTTTATGTGCCTCTGACCTTGAAATGTGCATTGCTGGCCAGTGTGGCTCCGTTGGCTGGGTATCATCCTGTGCACCAAACGGTTGCTGGTTTGATTCCCAGTCAGGGCACATGCCTGGGCTGCAGGCTGCATCTCCAATAGGGCGCATGCAGGAGGCAGAGATTCTCTCTCGCTCTCTCTCTCTCTCTCTCTCTCTCTGTCCTCTCTCGATTAATAAACTATTAAAAATTAAAATTGAAATGTACAACTTTGAATATCTATTAAACACTTTCGTCTCGTTGCTCCAGATGAAGTAAGCTCTTTTGCTTTGTCTTCCTTCTCCCTCTCCCTGTCCAACTAATTTCTCCCGGTTAAATCCTTCCCACTCTTCAACCCGCCTCAGGGACCATTCCCACTGGAATCGTTCCTAGTCCCCGTCCGGTGGTTGCTGCTCCCTTGCCTGTGAAACCATGGCGATTTTAATGTGACTCTATGATAGAACAGGGTGGTGGAGCTGGACATTAACCACATTTTTTTATATTAATTTTTTTACAGAGAGGAAGGGAGAGAGATAGAAAGTCAGGAACATCGATGAGACAGAGACATCAATCAGCCGCCTCCTGCACGCCCCACAGTGGAGATGTGCCCGCAAGCAAGGTACATGCCCTTGACCGGAATCAAACCTGGGACCTTTCAGTCTGCAAGCTGACGCTCTATCCACTGAGCCAAACCGGTCTAGGCATTATCAGACTTTTTGATCCTAGTTATGCTAGTGGGCATCAAGAGATAGCTCATTTTGGTTCTGATTGATGTTTCCTTGATAACTAATACTAATGTTGAACATTTTTTTTTCATGTACTTATTAGCTATTTGTATATCTTATTGGAGAAATGTCTGTTCCAATATTTACCCATTTTTAGGTAGGAATATTTTATTAATCTACCGTCAATGTTCTTCATATATTCTAGATACTAGTACTTAATAAGATATATAATTTGTACATATTTTCTCCCATTTGGCATACTGTCTTCATTTTCTTTATAGTGTCCTTTGAAGCACAAACATTTTTCATTTCCATTGTTAAAGTTTTAATTTCCTTGCTTTCCTTCAACCTTCTTTCCTGTACTGATGACAAGTATCTTCTAAGCTCAGAGCCACACATTAGATAGAAGCAGATGCTCACAAGATTGAATTGGATTGAATTGGACAAACTGGCTTGGTTGCCACCAGGATAACTGAGACTTGAGGTGACCAAATTACTGAGCAAAGATCAACAGTCACACAATATGCTTCTATAACTCCACCGGAATGAAGAGGGATTTCAAGCGCTGGAGTGTTACATGAACAACATTTTTATTTCTTAATTGAACTACTTTTCTGAGAGATTTATCATGAATTAGTACTGTCATATCAAATTCATTTTCTGCATCAATTGAGATGTTTATACTACTTATTTTTCCTTTATTCTGTAAACAGAGTAAATTCCATTGATTGCTTTTCAAATGTCAAATCGATCTCGAATTCCTGGAGTAAATGTTTACTTGAGTCTTGTTATATTTGTAAATAGCTTTCGTAATATTTTGTTTAAATTATATATTTTTATCATTTTTAGAATATTTGTCAGTTTTTTTCTGAAGTACATCACCTCGTTATATTCTTCTCTTGCAATTTCCTTAGCAAGTTCTCTTATCTGCATTATGCTAGCTTTATAAAGTCAGCTGGAAAGTGAATGATTCTATAAAATATTTGGTATTATTACTTTCTTAAATAATAAAGTAATTATTTGGAAAAGTTCACTTGGGTAGCCACTCAACCTGGAAAAGTTATTAAATTATTTTGTTAAGTATAAGAATGTTCAAATATTCTATTTCTTTTGGTGTTCAGAGTGGTAAATTCATATTTTTCAAAGTTTTTTTCCAATTCATTTGGGAAATAAGCATACAGTTGTTTGTAATGCATTCCCATTATCATTTTAATGTCTAGCAGATACTTAGAGTGATGTCTCCTTTTTTGTTCCTGATATTTGAAATTTGTGTTATATTCCTCTGATCTTGATCAATTTTACCAGGTGCTTACCAATTTTATTGTTTGTCAAGGAAACAACTTTAGTTTTTGTTGATTAAGTTGTATCTTCTATTTTTCTGCTCTTATCTTTCTTATTTCTGTTCTTATCTTTCTTTTTTTTTCTTTTCTTCAATTTTTGGAATTCAGTTTGCTCTGATTTTTCTCGCACCTTAAGATGGAATTTAACTAATTGGTATTTCAGTTTTATAATATATACGTTTATAGTTGTAAGTTTAGCCCTAGCTGGTTTGGCTCAGTGGATGGAGCATCGTTCTGTGGACCGAAGGGTCCCAGGTTCAATTCTGGTGAAGGGCACATATCTTGGTTGTAGGCTCTTCCCTGGTCCATGCCCTGGTTGGCAACCAATGGATGTATTTCTCTCACATAGCTATTTCTTCCTGTCTTTCCCTTTCTCTTCCATTCTCTCAAAAAATCAATGGAAAAATATCATTGGCTAAGGATTAAAAATTAATAATAAATGTAGTGGCATCCCTTGAGTTTTGACTCATAATTCTTTTTCAAGATTTAAAAGAATTCCCCGTAAAATGTTCTTTGATCAATAGGTTTTTAGAAATGCAGATCTATTTTCCAAACTTAGTTGCAGTTACTGATTTCTAGTTTAGTTCTGCTGTGGTCAGAGAAAACACCCAGTAGACTTCCTCCCACAGAATCCATCCCTGCCTCCATTGGGAAGAGAGGATTAGTGGCAGCTTCCCTGCACTCCTCCACAGTTGTGCCGGATGGTAGTTAGGTTGCAGGTTTCTTTAGGCTCCACCTCTGGTTTGATCTCTGCACAAAAACACTTGACATGTTGAATCAGACCCTCTCCTATGGAGGCTCTGTGTCCTCCATGCCGGGAGCCTGAGAAAGGCTTTGCTCTGTATGTCAATTCTCTGCTTCCAGGATCCCATCCTGCACCTGACCCCAGAGAAAGGACTTTGGGGAAAACAAAACATCTTCTGGATTTCAATCCGCCGGGCTAGTCCGTGCAGCAACCAAAACTCTACTAGTGAGCCCTGGCCGGTATGGCCTAGTGGGTTGGGAGATGAAGCCAAAAGGAACGCAGTTTATTAGAAACATACACAGATTTACAGACTGGGTCTGGAATGAAATACAGTGGTACCTCGAGATGCAAGTGTCCTAACATACAAGATTTTTGAGATACGAGCCGTCGAGCGAGCGATTTTTGCTTTGAAATATGAGCAACATTTGAGATAGGAGTCATCGCGCGGATCGGCCGGCTGCACATGACCCACCAGTTTACTTCGACTCGAGCGTCTCATAGTTTCCCACGCCTCAAGTTTACGGAACGAATTAAACTCATATCTCGAGGTACCACTGTATTCACAAGAAAGCCAGCTGGAGTAAAGAACAGGTAATACGTAATCATCTTCCTCTTCCCTACAAACACCAGGAAGAAGACAACAATGACAGCTCTCATGATGGAAGAGGTGTCTAGTCACACCCTTCATTTGGCTAAAACCTGGAAACAAGCGCCTGGGCTACCTCTCGATGAAGGATACTAACCCTGATTAAAGCTGCAAAACCCTGAGTCAACAAATTCAATGAAAATTCGTCTTGTAAACATGTAAGGCTCCCATAGAAGAGAGCTCATAATGAACCCTTGGGGACATTCCCACAATGCAAGTTGAGACCTTCCTTCGAGAAACAATTCTAGCTGCAGGGGAGACTGCAGAAACGTACAGAGCATTTGAAGATATACACTGATATTAAAGTCAGCAGGCAAAACAAGCAGGACTGCCTCCCGGAAATATGGGTCATAAAGCAATATGAAATATAACTTTGAGTTAGCATGGGTTAAATAAAAAAAAAATAATACCAAATAATGTTCTCACTATGATGATTTGAAAATGCTCCTGCTATAGATACCTACACAGGATAATTTAAAATAATATATATGGCTTTAAAAAGCACTTTAGAATGAAAAGTAAATTACCAGATGCTGAAATAAAGAAAAAATAAAACCAGAGCTCTAAGCATCTCTCAGGCTGCCCTGGGAACGGGACAGAAGGGGAAGAAAGGAAGGCAGGCCCTTTGCCTCTATCAGATTGAGTTGGGGTTTCCGTGTCAATGTCTGATCAGGACATAAGGCCTTGAGCATATTACAGGTGAATTACATATTACAGGTGAGATCCTGTGCAAAGCTCAAATCTATAAAGGGCTACAAGAAAGAGGGGGCAAATAAGTCTACCTATTAGCTCAGGTTAACCAAGGAATCTTCTCTATTTTTTAATATATTTTTTCTTTTTTAAAAATATTTTTATTGATTTCAGAGAGGAAAGAAGAGGGAAAAAGAGAGAGAGAGAGAGAGAGAGAGAGAGAGAGAGAGAGAGAGAGAGAGAGAGAAACATCAATGATGAGAAAGAATCACTGGTTGGTTGCCACCTGCATACCCCCTGCTGGGGATGGAGCCTACAATTCATGCATGTGCCCTCACCAGGAATCGATCCGTGACCTCCTGGTTCATAAGTCAATGCTCAACCACTGAACAATGCTGGCGGGCTAAAATTTTTATTTTGAGATTTCCAACCCTGAATATGGGGTCTGAATCAGAATATAATACATTTCTGTTTAAAGTAATTGCGGAAATTTAAAAAATGAATCGAAACCAAATAAATAAAAGAACATTATAATAAAAGAAAAGAGGCAGATTTTTAAAAATTACATACAATTTCTTACGAAGAAAAATGAAAATATAGAGTCTAGAGTGGAGAAAAGTATGATAGAAAGATTAGGATACCTAGGTTATAGAAAGAGAATGTTCTGGAAAAAAACAAAGAGACAATGGCTAGGGTTTTTAAAAAAATAATTGAGAGAATTCTCAGACTTAAGAGATACAGGGAGTCTCAAGTAGGATAAGTATTACTAAATCCACAACAATGCAACCTGAATAAAAATACAGGAAAAAAACTCTCAATAGCAAGCAAAAAGAGAAATTATCTAAAGGAAATGATAATTACAGTAATTATAAACTTTCCAACAGAAATCAATAGAGACCAGAAAGAAAATGAGCAAGCCAAATAAATAGAAAATATGCTAAGTGGACAGACCAAAATAGTCTTGTATAATTGAACCTAAACATAATAAGAATAACTATCAATATTAAGGAATAGGAATTAAACATATCATTTCAAAGAGAGATATTTATGGACTGAAAAATATAAGCATCAGCGTTATGTAAAACTATGCACAGTAGAGAATTGAGGAAGGAGGGCTAATGGAACTGATATTTTCTTAGCTTAATTATTAACACTACTGGCCAGAAATATAGGAATTAATATTAAAGGTACTTATGTATTTCTTCAATGTCTACCAACTGCCATCGAAACTAGTAATTTTGAAAAATATCATCTTATGTTTTATCTATCACATGACCCTGCTTTTTATAATATAACTTCTTGTCCCCCAAAACTCCCCACATCCTTAAATCCTAGTAATAATGGGCATTCCACCCAAGTCAAACTCATGAACCCTGAGCCATATCCTACCTCATCACAGCCAACACGCTGCCTGATGATCTTGCAGTGTTTTCACCCACTCTATCTTATTTTATTGGGAATTCAGAAGTTGTTTGTAGTGAGAGGCACATAATCGTTTAATTGCAACTCATTTACTAATCCACATTTTCTCACATCCTCTTGGTAAATGGAAGACTAATGTGATTATGATATTAAAAGAATGTTGGCCCCTATAAAACTTTCCCCAACACATTAATCACTTAAACATCCACAGGTAAGTTTTCTCACATGTAAAAGAGGAAGACATGGCAACATATAAAGACAGCTGGCTGATGTGGCTCTGTGGCTGAGTATTGACCTATGAACCAGGGGGTCATGGTTCGATTCCTGGTCAGGGCACATGCCCGGGTTGTGGCCTTAATATCCAATAGAAGGCATGCAGGAGGCATTCGCTCAATGATTTTCTCTTATCATTGATGTTTCTCTCTCTCTCTCTTCCTCTGCCTTCCTCTCTGAAATCAATATTTTTTTTAAAGAAAGAAACATATATAAGGACAAATTTTAAAAGGTGGAAATCCTGCAGAAATGTCTTCATTTAGTACCCACCGTGGCTGGTTGATAGGCTGATACACCCTGAGGAGGCGAGGGCATGAGTGCTTTCCCCTTTATGTAATCATTCGCTTTTGAATGAGGCTGGAGGCTATGCTATAAGACTTCCTCCAAGTCAGCAGTTCTCAACCTTCCTAATGCCACGACCCTCTGATACAGCTCCTCCTGTGGTGGTGACCCCCAAGCATAATATTATTTTCATTGCTACTTCACAACTGTAATTTTCCTACTGTTATGAATCATACTATAAATATCTATGTTTTTCAATGGTCTCAGGCGACCCATGTGAAAGAGTCATTTGCCCCCCCCCCCAAAGGGGTCGCGACCCACAAGTTGAGAACAGCTGCTCTAAGTGGACTGGAATAGAGATCCTCTCCCACCCTAGACTTGTGTGAGAAGGGCGTGTAAGAGCCTGTGAGAACGACACATGGAAAGGAACTATGGAAGCCTCCAGAAACTGAGAGCCGCCGCCCCACTCCCCGCTGAGAGCCGGCAGGCAGAAGCAGGCCTCAGCCCTGCTATAACAAGAAGTCCAATTCTGCCAACAAGGATGGGAGCCTCAATGAAGACCTAGGACCCAAAAGGAACACACAGCAGCCACATGGGACCCTGGTAGAGGACACCGTTTAGCTCATCAGAGTCTGACACAGAAACTGAGTGAATAAATGTCCCTTGTCCTAAGTCCCTACGCTTGTGGTCATGTATTACACAGCGCTGGGAAGCAGACACCACTGTTTGATTGCCATGCAGAGCTGCCATGCTTTCTTTCCAACATGTTAAATTACATGGAGCGCCTGGGAACAGAGAGGAAGGAGCTGCAGACATTCCCCCAGGATTAAAATAATTGAAGGCGAAGACGCCCACACTCTGCATTCGCTTTGCAGCTTTGGAGAACTTCTCTCCCTCACAAGCCAATGACCTCAAGGGTCTCATTCCGAGGGAGAGAGCCCACATTCCCGTCGACGGCGGCAAAGGAATCAGCTGGTTGAGAGGCTGGTGCTAATGATGTTGGTGACAGTGGAGAGGTAACCGGGCTAGTTTCCCCCCCCCCCTTCTTGTTGTGTTTTAATTTTCCATCATTTTCCAGTGCTGCGGTTACAGTTTCAGACATTTTACATGATTTTCCTCCACTCCATTTTCCTCATGAACCCTGTCATTTTTAGTGGGCTTTAATGCAGAAATTATGTGGAATAACACACACACACACACACACACACACTGGGACACACACATGCATACATGGCATTAGAGCAGAAACACATCCATTCTGAACTTCCCTATCCCCGCCACCCAGACCAAAATGACAGCTGGAGCCTCGAGACATTACACCTTCTCCTTTGAACCTTGTGCTCTTCAAGCAACACCGAGTCCACGGGAGAATGAATACTGTGTGTGTGCTGGTCCTAGGTCCATCACCAATCTCTGGTTAAGTGTCAATCCAGGAGGAAACAGCGGTTACGTTCAATGTTTGATTCTTCAATGACCCCCTCCACCACCTTGATGGACACAGGACTCGGTGCTGGTAAAGACACCACATTTCTTACAAACATCCTTTGTGCTAATTGAAGTCAATATCAAGGGTAATTTGTTTTTAAAATATAATGTATTGACTTTTTACAGAGGGAAGGGAGAAGGAGAGGGACAGAGAGTTAGAAACATGGATGAGAGAGAAACATCAATCAGCTGCCTCCTGTACACCCCCTACTAGGGATGTGCCCGCAACCAAGGTACATGCCCTTGTCCAGAATCGAACCTGGGACCTTTTAGTCTGTAGGCCGACGCTCTATCTACCGAGCCAAACCGGTTAGGGCCAAGGGTAATCTTGTGTGATTTTTTTTTTTTTTTGCTAAGACACTCTATACTTGTGTCTCTAAAGCTTCTTGAATTTCCAGCCACATTTTTTCCATTATGTGTTACATATCTCTCCTAGGGCAGTGGTCGGCAAACTCATTAGTCAACAGAGCCAAATATCAACAGTACAATGATTGAAATTTCTTTTGAGAGCCAAGTTTTTTAAACTTAAACTTCTTCTAACGCCACTTCTTCAAAATAGACTCGCCCAGGCCGTGGTATTTTGTAGAAAAGCCACACTCAAGGGGCCAGAGAGCCGCATGTGGCTCACAAGCTGCAGTTTGCAGACCACTCACTGTCTTAGGGTGAAAATGAATAACTATTTTTTTTTAACAGAGAAGGAGGAGACCGCCGTAAGACAGTACAGGAGTTAGCAAACTGTGACCTATAGGCCAAACCTTGCCCACCCCCTGATTTTGTAAAAATAGTTTTAATAGAACACAGCCACATCCGTCTATTTACATATCATCCACAACTACTTTGAAGCTCCAATGGCAGAGCTGACCTGCTGAGACTGATAACATGGTCCATGGAACCAAAATTACTTACTCTTTGTCCGCTTAGAAAAAAAAGTTTGCCAACCCCTGAAACAGAAGCTTGGCATTTTAATGCCTCCAAAAACGTTTATATGCTGTTTCTCTTGCTTGAGTTTTATTCCAGAGTAAGACATCAAGTGGGTACTTGTGCCATCAAGAAATGCCTATCTCGCCAAAACCGGTTTGGCTCAGTGGATAGAGCATCAGCCTGCAGACTGAAAGGTCCCAGGTTCGATTCCGGTCAAGGCATGTATCTTGGTTGCAGGCACATCCCTGGTGGGGGGTGTGTAGGAGGTGGCCGATCGATGTCTCTCTGTCATCGATGTTTCTAACTCGCTATTCCTCTCCCTTCCTCTCTGTAAAAAATCAATAAAATATCTATATGTATATATATCTACATCTGTCTATATCTCTATATATCTATAGATATATGAAAGAAACACCTATCTCCCAAAAGGTACTTTTATTTTCTGAAACCAAAACAAAGGTCTTTTCTGTTTCTTTATCTGTGTCACTAAAGCTTCTTGAATTTTCCAGCCACCTTTTTCTTCCAGAGTAAGACATCAAGAAACAGAAAAGGACCCATTAACCAACTGTCACTCCTTCCCCAACCAAGTTTGAAGGGAATAAAAAAAGATTTTAAAATGTTCATATTTTGGCAAAAGCAGCCACTTTTATCTTCGGTGGGGGAAAAGAATAGTCAATAACTAGATGCTGGCCTGTGCACCCACATTTGCGTTGATTTGGGACACAGTACACATTGGAATTTGTGTCTGATATCCACACACACATACGCAAGTGCCCCCTGCGGTATATGCTACTGTTCTCCTTTATCTCCTCCTAAAACCATTCAACCAGATACAAGCAATCCTCACGTTTTGAGCGGTTATTGTTTGGCTTAAATAATAATTTCTGTCCTTTAAGATGTCCCCTCCCACACACCAGGTGCATTAATGGAAGAAAAAAAAAAGTCGCCTCCTCTCTCTGACTACTGAAAGCAAATTCTGCTGAAAGATATTAGGTGAGAAAGTTTAATGTCCAAATAATACAGACAAATGGTGGCTAATACAATTGCAATGATGAATGATCGCTTGCACTTGGTCTCGGTCGAGAAGCAGGGTGCTGATCAGTTGGACATGCGAGGCTGCTGTCTCCTATTTGTCATAATTACAGGTCATTTACCTAGAAAGAGCGTCTGGAGTTTACTGTTTAAACAGAACCCTTCTCTGCCTGGATATCTTTCTGCGATCTTTCATCGCTTGAGACGGATGGGCGCACGTCCCTGACAAATTAAAGGGGACTGTTATTAGCTGGGAAACGGTTATGGCTTCTGAAAAGTCTCAGACGCGCTCACTGCTCTTAAATACTTTGTGGCTGGCTCTTTCCCCCTCTCTTGTCTCTGTAAATGTGAGAGGATGTGTGTGTGCTGGTAAATACGTTACTGGGCTGAAATGTTCCTGTGTCTTCCGCCTCCCAAGTCCCATCTCTGGTAGTTTTAAGTTGTAAGAGACACTTTCAAAAGCTGCCACGCACTCATCCTCCAGTCTGAGAACAGTGAGATCTAGAGAAGGCTTTCAGAAATGTACACAGACCTTCTTGAAAAGCATCTAGTGCATTTCACACTTTTATTAGATACCTTTTCCAAGACCAAATAGATTTATTTTTTGTAGCTTTTTTTCTTTTTTTTCTTCGTTGATTAAGTTATTACATATGTATCCTTATTCCCCCATTGCCTCCCCCCACTCATGCCCTCACCCCCTGGTGTCTGTGTTCATTGGTTAGGCTTTTTATTTTTATTTTATTTTTTACAGAGAGGAAGGGAGAAAGATAGAAAGTCAGAAACATCGATGAGAGAGAGACATCGATCAGCCGCCTCCTGCACACCCCACACTGGAGATATGCCTGCAAGCAAGGTACATGCCCCCAATCGGAATCGAACCTGGGACCTTTCAGTCCGCAGGCCGACGCTCTATCCACTGAGCCAAACCGGTCTTGGCTGGTTAGGCTTTTATGCATGCGTATAAGTCTTTTGGTTGATCTCTCCCTCTTACCCCCACCCTCCCCTACCTTCCCTCTGAGGTTTGATGGTCTGATCGATGCTTCCCTGTCTCTGCTTGATCTCACTCACTTGTGGAATATAACGAACTACATAAACTGATGAACAAAAACAGATTCACAGACACAGAGGACTCAATAGATTTCAAACCAAATCTAAAACCCACAAATAAAAACACCAAGCAGATTAAAATGCCACTGCTTCCTCTTCATATTCACTATCAGCAGACACCCTTGCTTGCATTTTACTGAAGGAACAGAGGCAGTCAGAGGCCCACACCCACAAGTTCCCACCATATAAACTCAGCCACCTACCTTTCTGCATCAAAATTTACTACAAACAGGGTAAAAAAAGGCAGCCCACACAATATAGACAATACTTGCAGATTATATATCTGATAAAGGATTGATATCCCGGATATATAGGGAACTCATAAAACTCAACAGCAAGGAATGATTCAGAAATAAGCAAAGGACTTGAATAGACGACATTCGACAGAGAAGATTCACAAATGGCCAACGATCATTTGAAATATGTTCAACATCACTAACCATCCAGGGATGCAGATCAAGATTACAATGAGATACAGCCTCACACCCATGTGGAAGGCTACTATTTAAAAAACAAACAAACAAACACAAAGATCTAGAACATAACAAGTGCGGGTGAGATATAGATAATTTGAACAACCTTCTGTCCTGTCAGGCTGTAAAATGGTACAGCCTCTGTGGAAAATAGTTCCCCAAAATATTAAAGATGGAACTGCTCTATGATTCAGCATTTCTGCTTCTGGGTGTTACCCAAAAGGATTGCAAACAGGGTCTTCAGAGGTCTGCACACCCATGGTCATTAAATGATAAGCAAAATGTGGTAAGTACATACCATAGGGTAGTAATCAACCTTACACAGGAAGGAAATTACGGCATATGCTACAGCGTAGGTACACCATGAGGACATGCTAGTGAAATAAGCCATGACCAAGAGACAAAGGCTGTATGGTCTCACCTACCTGAGGTGCTGAGGGCAGTCAAAACCGCAGAGATGAGAGTAGGATCCTGGTAGCCAGGGTCAGACTAAGAGGAGGGAAAAACAAGGCGTTATTGTTTAATTGGTACAGAGATTTGGTTTTGCTAGACGATCAGAGTTCTGGAAGTGAATGGTCATGATGATTACACTACAACATGAATGTAGTTAATACCACTTAGCTGTTTACTTAAAAAATGGTTAATATAAATTTTACTCACTTATGCGCAACTGAGACTTTAAAAACATGATCGTTTCTTTTCATTTCAATCTCAGTTTTTTTAGGGCTTTAAAACGTGAAGTCAGAGGTGTTAATCAGGTTCTTTCCAATGCCCCTGAACCGAATGCAACTTACTGGATGCTCAGAAGAAAGAAAACCTCCTTTATCATTTTTTTTCAGACAAGTCAATAAGTAAAAAAATACAAAAATCAATCAAACAAACAAACAAAATACTAAATAGCCCGGCTAGCATGGTTCAGTGGTTGAGTTTTGACCTCTGAACCAGGAGGTAATGGTTTTATTCCCAGCCAAAGCGGAAGCCCACGAGCAGGATCAGTGAGGGCTGGGCCCCCAGTGTGGGGCATGCAAGAGGCAGATGATCAATAACTCTCCTCCGTAATATTCCTCTATCTCTCTCCCTCTGGATTCCTCTCTGGAATCAATAAAAGTATATTTAAAAACAAACAAACCCCAGTAAACCAACATCAAATAAACCGTTCCTGTCCAAATACAAGTACCCAAAATAGAAGCTTATCTCTTTTGTTGTTAGTGAATGGGCACTAGCTCTGTCTGGAGTGATGTGAGGGCCTTTTAATCCATGTTCTCTTGCTGGTTAATGCCTTGTTTTGTTTTGCTTCATTTCTCTTCCAAAATACTCCCCCTCAGCTTCTCCTTTCCCAGAATTTTACCTAGATGACGTCAAGCCCTCCATTCACCTGCAATTCCTTTTCTCCATCTAGCCCTTCCCTAAAAGAGAGATTTCTCCTTTTAGTCTGCCTGCGCATGTTATTTTTCAGAAAAATGAAAAACTGCAAACACTTCCTTTATTTTTAACTCTTGAGAGCAACATGAAAAGATTTACAGGGACTGGTAACCAAGCAACTGAAAGGAAAATCTACATAATAGCATCTTGTTAGTAAGATGTGAGAACACACTGAGTATGCCCTATTGCCTTGCTAAAGGTCATTCATTCTGGGTGGCAACGTATCTGCTAATGAAGTCTTCAGGATGGTGATTTGGGCATCTGTCAGCCATCCTGAATTCTTTGGCCAGCCATCGGTTCCATGTTGATAAATTGCACAGTACAGGTATGAACTGTTACGAAATATACACTAAAGGAAAAAACATTGTCAATATCAAAGCAGGTATCTTCAAATACCTATCATGGGCAACTGAAAGAAACTGATAATGAAAACCAGTGGTCTCCTGTACTTTGTGTGGAAGTAAAGGGTTTTACCAATCACATGTATTTTACCCAATAGTTAGGCAATGTGTGAGTCCACTAACATCTATTAACCACATACCATCTACTAGGCACTGTGATTTGTGTGTTTACATGTATCGTTTTATTTAATTTTCATGTAATTTTTGTACGATTATTCTAATTTCACACACAAGGAGGAAAACTGCTTATTGGAGGATGAAGCTGCTACTGAATGCATGTGTGTTTGATTAAAAAGATAATACAGTTCCTACTGGTGTAAATTGGTTCATTCATGGGATATTTATTGGCATTCCTCCTCGGTACAAGTTCTTGGCATAGCTCTTTGAAATATAGCGGCTCTCATCGAGAAGCTTGCTCTCTCATTGGCTAACGGCAATGAAAATTCAGACAATTATAATTCAGGGAATGGTGTCATAAATTTGATGGGAGCTTAATAAAGTAAATGCAGTAGAAGCACAAAACACGGGCTCTCATCTCTACGATCAGTCTGGTTTGACAAAGTTCAGCATGGTAGCAATCTCATAAATCTTCAAGCCTTGGATGGAAGAATCAGTGAGAAATAGCATAAGCCTAGCAGACAAGTGGCTTTCCTTCATCTGCCTTCTAGCACCTTCCAGACATTATTTAGAAGCTGGCATCCCTCCAACTACCCCGTCCTCCTCTTTAGCTAAGACCTGGTAAATGAACGACTAAATAAATACAAACTTTAATTTTCTTTGGACTGGCATGATGAGAATGAGCTTTGGTAGCAGGATGGGTGTGTTGCATCAGAAGAGGAACTAATTTTCTCAGCTTCTGAGAAACAAAATCATGCCACAGCAGAGACTGGCCGTCGGACTGTCATCATTATTGCTGATAGCAGCTGAATGAGAGCTCCATGGGACAGCCAGAAGGGCCTACTACTTGAACTTCAGAACTAGACCCCCCTCCAGTCCACAGCCAGTCCGAGGACATGGAATCAAAGCAGGCTGGCCATCCGTTTGTTGCAAAGGAAGAGTGGTTGATCCAAGTCAAACAACATGGGATAGCTGTATGTTTATCAGTAAGAGAAATAACGTCATATACTGTAGTGAGAAAGGGGATTCTGCGAACGTAAAATAAAATTCCAGGAGAAAGGAAAAATTACTCCTCCCTAAAAACACATAGGTTAGATTGGCAAAGGTAAGAGTCTGGAGGCCAGAAGGTCATTTTGGAAGAAAATGGGAAAACCTAAATGAAAACAAATATTTTTTTTCACCAGTAATAAAAAGTAACATTCATTCAGTCCTGCCAAGTGGTTTGTGTATATATTTTGTTTTTTAGCCATCCAATGACATTTTATTATGCCAATTGTCTAGATTAAGTGCTTTCTGTAAATCACCCCCACAGTAAGTGGTAGAACTAAGACCCAAGACCAAGTGGTCAACCCCCAGCTTCAGTCTCTTAATAGTTTTTCCTACTTCTGCTACATCTCAAGATAGAGGAGGAAATAGGCAAAGGACAAAAATGAGATAAAATATGGATTAAAGCCCTGACCAGTTTGGCTCAGTGGATAGAGTGTCAGCCTACAGACTGAAAGGTCCCAGGTCCGATTCCAGTCAAGGGCATGTACCTGGGTTTCTGGCACATCCCTAGTAGGGGGTGTGCAAGAGGCAGCTGATCGATGTTTCTCTCTCATGGATGTTTCTAACTCTCTATCTCTCTCCCTTCCTTTTTGTAAAAGATCAATAAAATATATTTTTAAAAAATGGATTAAAATATTTCACTAACTCAAGGGTTTAAAATTGATTAGATAGATAAGGTTACCATTCACTTAATGAAATTTCCACTTTCTTAACTCATGTAAAATTAACTTACATTCTCACCTAAAGTTTAAGCAGAAATTGTCTCCATGGAAACCATCTAAATGTGGCATATCATGGCAGCATTAAACCAGCTATACCTTAAAGAACACACTGCCTGTGAGAAATGGAAATCTAAAAGTTCTAAATTTACAGCAGTAAGTTCTTGTTGAAATTGTGAAATTTTATCAGGAATATTTTAAAAGAGCATAAATGATTTCTTAAGTCCAGTTGATGTTTCTCTGATGTCCTTCATAAATTGAATATGACTCTTCAGTTCGCTAAAAAGAAAGATGGTTTATAAATGTGTGCCATAAAAAAAAAAAAAGTTTATCATCAAGTTTGGCATTGACCATACCTCCAAAGTGTTTCATTTTCTCAGGGAGAGGACAAGGGCATACATAAAATATGCCGTCACACATAATTCTTCTCCTTCTGAGGTTTCCTTTTTCCTCTCTGATTTTTGGCTCTGTTGTGTTTGTTTCATTCAGGATTACCCGATTTCACACAATGGATTCAAAATAAGCTTTCAATATTTCAAATTCTTCTTTAAACATCCATATGCCGTTTTCCCTTTTATTCTTCCATATTAATACTTAGATTTGAGAAACTACAAAGGATAAGATGGTTGCATAAGACTACACTGAAACAGAAACCTTACTCAATATTAAACTTTACTGCTAATTCCAAGGATACAGTGATCTTGATGCCCAGGTACAAGCAGGGAGAAACCTGGGAAGTCCAATGCTATACGGTTTCCTTCTTTCGGTAACAAGACACCCTCTGGACCCAGATAAGCGTAGGAGGTTTTCTCCCCAAGGTGTGCAGTCATGCAATACTCTCATAGCGCATTCAGATACACAGTTAACATGCAGCCACATGCTATAGATCTAAGTGACAGGTTCTTTACCAAAAGAAATCCGAGATAACCAGGTATATCCTGAAAATAGAATTGCATTGATAAAAATCTTCCTTGCCAGCTAACACCGTTCTCTTGTTTTTCACAAGAAAGTTTACCAAGATATTTCATTTGGTGACCTCTCTCTCTGAGCACTTTCTTTCTCTGAGCAAAACCCCGTAAAAAGAGAATGCACTGAAGATGTACTGCTTAGTAATTTACCTCCTATCTGGTCTTACTTCATAAACAATTGCGCGAATATGATTTAATGATATGTTATTTTTTTTTACAAATTTGAATTAAAGCATCGTTCTCATGGCACTATTTCTATGCATAAATGGGATACATGTCTCCATTTAAGTGTTATTCTATGCCCCTAAATAGTTTAATTATTTTCTCAATAAAATTATTTAATAGCCAAAACCGGTTTGGTTCTGTGGATAGAGCATCGGCCTGTGGTCTAAAAGGTCCCAGGTTCGATTCCGGTCAAGGGCATGTACCTTGGTTGCCGGCACATCCCCAGTAGAGGGCGTGCAGGAGGCAGCTGATCGATGTCTCTCTCTCATTGATGTTTCTAACTCTCTATCCCTCTCCCTTCCTCTCTGTAAAAAATCAATAAAATATATTTTAAAAAATTATTTAATAATTTTGGAAACATAGTCCTAACTATTTTATATACATAGTTAGTTACTAATATGGATTTAAAAGTATTTTAATTTATAATAAGATGTTTCAGATGTTTAGCTACATGTATGTGTAACTGACATCCAAAGAACATAATCAAATATATTATCATTTCAATTGTTGATCTGCAGATATTATACAATAACATTTTTTTTTGGCAATTAATGGCATTTCTGTCAAGATGCATATATTTTTTTCTTGTTCTACTTTATTGGTTAGGATCTCTAGTGCAATGTTGAAGAGATAAGAATATAGTAATATCATTTATTGTTCCTACCTTTCATTATAAACTTCATCTCGAAGTCAAATGGACATTAATCTAAAGAGCAAGGAATCCAGAATCTGAACATTTCTAAGACAAAGAGAAAAAGAAAGATCTGGAGAATGGAAAGAGAGAGACTGCTTCATGTTCATACAGTTGAACATATCATTAACATTTCTATAAAACAGCATCCTGCTCAACATTCTAGCTGGTTGTTCTAAAGCACAAAACAGCCATGACCATATAACAATTACAATTGCGGTGGATCCCGATCCAAAGTCGGTGGATTACTCACTGGCCTATCTAGAGCACTCCTCGTGAAGGTGGTATTTATCCTGCCTACTGAGATGAAAGCTGCAATAGTAATAATAATACAAGCTGTCACTGGGCAGGAAATTGTCCTCTCCGAGGCTGTTACATTGCATTGCCGCGTGAAGTGGGTTCTTGTCCTTCCTTCAGTCACTGCCAGAATCATAGTTACCGATCTCAGGTCTTGGCAAAGCATCTGCAGGGATCTCTACGTGTAGCTTCCCCAGGTTAGCTAAACCTGTCCTACAGAGAAGGGGAAAAATACCCACGTTCCAGACTAGGGGCAGGCCCATGCATGGGAGGTGTGGACTCATCTTCATATTAGAGATGATAGTGGTGTTCATGATGGGGGTGATAAGGCCAGCAGCTGCCCCCACTGTTAACAGAGAAATTCATCCATGGCAGGCAGTGTGCTGACAACTTCACCTACAGCAGTGGTTCTCAACCTTCCTAAGGCCGCGACCCTTGCATACAGTTCCTCATGTGGTGGTGACCCCCAACCATGACATGTTGCTACTGTTATGCATCGTGATGCAAATATCTGCATTTTCTGATGGTCTTAGGTGACCCCTGTAAAAGGGTCGTTCGACCCCCAAAGAGGTCGCGACCCACAGGTTGAGAACCGCTGACATACAGCATCTGACTTCCTCCTTACAGCTCCCTTCCTGGGCAGATGTTATCAAAACGACTTCAGTGATGAGAAAACCTACATAAAATGACTCAGACACTTGGGAAGTCTATGGCAAATGTCATGCTCCCAGCTCACGCTGCTGTTGAAGTACTTGGAATTTTGTATTTCTCTCAGACTCAACAAGTTAGAGCATTTTTTAGCTTCTCTTATTTGCAGTCCTTTCTGTGAAATTTCTATGGAAACTTACATCCTCGGTGGGTTGACAGTATCAAGTTTAACTGGCCCTACCTAAAAAGTCACACTGGCCAGGACATGAACTGTTATTGTAGATTCGGAAAATAATACCCACAATGAATTCTGTGTGTGTGTGTGTGTGTGTGTGTGTGTGTGTGTGTGTGTGTCCTCTTGCCCATAGTGCTTTAGTATGGAACTATGTCTTTTATTGTTATTATTTTGAAATTAAGTTCACATGCAGCCACAGACAAAAGGGATCCATCTTATTTCATAACTTAAGCAAAAGTTGTGCTATTCATCTTTTCTCAAGAAATTCCTTGAAGTTATGAACTGATCAAAGTATATATAAAAATAGCTAAAACTGGTTTGGTTCAGTGGATAGAGTGTCGGCCTATGGACTGAAAGGTCCCAGATTCAATTCTATTCAAGGACATGTACCTTGGTTGTGGGCACATCCCCAGTAGGGGGCATGCAGGAGGCAGCTGATCAATGTTTCTCATGGATGTTTCTAACTCTATCCCTCTCCATTCCTCTCTGTAAAAAATCAATAAAATATATTTTTTTTAAGTATATATAAAAATCTAAGCTTTTCGGTACCCATTGACTAATATTTCTCAATAGAAACATTGTGAAGTTGAACATGCCACGGGATTGCTGGTTTCGGGAATGACAGGGTAGAGCAGTGTTTAAAGCCAGGCAAACCTGAATGTGTGTCTCATATGATCAGACACTGGGGATGTAAAACCTTGGACAATATGAGTGTGGTGTGAGAGCTCCCTACTGGGAGCCTTCAGGTAGCTAAAGGCGCTGTGCACACCATGGTTTGCTAAGAACAGAACCTCAAGTGCTTACTAATCTGTGATAAGGAGAGGCTATATGTCTCCCACTATGAGATGCTCAGGGCTATGGCACAGAAAGGACTGATACCACAATCAGAAGAACTGACCGACTCCAATTATGTGATGGGGGTTATTAAATGTTTCATTAATGTTCTCAGAGCATCTACAAATGGAAACAGAAATATACTGATAAGCAGATTAAGATGAAACATCTTTAGGAAAACATATTACAATATACTGCAGAATAGAGATATCCTGGCAAACATTTTTTTTTTAAAGAAACACTTGAAACTAAGATTTAACAGCATCACACAAAAACCAGAACTAGAGCTTTGAAGAGAAGAGGCGGGATGCTAGAAGATCTTGTGGCACTGGGACATTTTTAACGTTCTCAAGAAAAGGATGAGGTCCTGTCAAAAATGGCACAGGAACCAACTGGAAAGCGTTTCAAAAAGACAAAACTGGATTGGTTTGAGCAACTAAAGAAGTAATAATGGTAGTAGGCTAAAAATCATAAAACAAAGTATCTATATGTCCAAATGGATAAATATACATACGCACATACATACACACAAACATGCATACGTACATAAAAGGGAGAGAGTTCTTGCTCAAAGAAGGATTTCAAATATAGAAGCAATGATGGAATAAAAAATTACAAGTATAGCTTCATGCTAATGATTGCTACTGGCAAGATTTAATGACGGATGGTAAAAGTAGGGAGCTGACGTTTGAGGAGAAACAGGATATTGGCACGGTCTCAAAGTATACCCCCAAGATATTTTTTACTTACAAAAGGAAACGCGAAAAATTTATGGTGGAGAAACCCCAGCAAACACCGCCCTTAACGAGGGAGAGGAGTGTTCTAGCATCAGTGATGAGACAGACATATTGACAATATGTAACCAGATAAAACATACTAAAAAGTACATGTCACTTCTGGGTTGGTATTCCTTAACAAGACATAAACTCTATCTGCTCATGAAAAATAGATTTGCTAAGGCAAACATCTTTGTTAAGAGTTCATATCATATATACAAAAAAAATGAAGACACGAGAGATTTTGCTGGTCATGGATGTTTATGGCATTGACTCTGGTGATGGCTTTAAGGTACATGTTTTCTCCAAGCTTATCAAGTTGGATTAGACATGTATAGCTTTTTGTATGTCGATGAAACCTCAATAAACTGATTTTTAAAAATTGCCAAACAATAAAATCGACCAGAAAATCCAAAGATCCTGAGTTCTATGAAACACAAGAGCATGAGCATCACAAGCTTGAGATAACTTTCAGAGGCAGATGTCCTCGTTAGAGAAAAGAAATATATCTATATTTTAATGCCAGAAGGAGAATGGAAATTTCAAGATGTTAAGGAGTAAAAAGGAATTTCTTTGGGCTCAATGGAAACCCTGGGGATAGAGGAAGGCAGACGTAGCTAGGGACACAGGACAGAAAGACCAGACGAGCTTGGGCAACGAGGTAAGGAAAGACAGAGTCCACCAGATGACGTGGAGACCGGCAAGTATGTCAGGAATGACAGCAGAGTTTCCAAATTAACTTGTCTCTGGATCATTCTGGTGGAAAGGGAACGGAGGCCTGAGTTGGCTGCACTCTCAAGGGAGGCGTGTTCCATGTGAGGAGAGCAATAAAAGAGCACGTTAAATTCTACAGCAGACTTTCCTGGGGGAAAAGGCATTCATTGGGATGTGCCAATCTCTCTCCACCAGCATTGCTCTCCGGGGGTTTGCCAAAAGCCACAAAGGCTCCCGAGCTTCCAGCCAAACACTTCAGACCTATCCTGCGAAATACCATTCATTTTACAAGCCATAAAACACACGGATAGGTATTTCCTCAACGCGGATGGGTAATGCGTTGGAGAATTGAATTAAGGCATTGTAAATTCTATTTAATGCTTGGAGATTAGCTGAATTTACTCATGCCATTAGCCTGGAAAATTCTGCAAGACACTTTCCCTCCAAACCATTAGATGCCTTTGGTTACACTTTTTCAACATGAAGTGATTTCACAAACTCTTATTGAATCCATCATCCTGAAGAGCCTTGTGCGGGACTTTTTTTTTTTTTTTAACTAGGATAATTTAATTTAATCCTCACAACCGACACCCTCAGGTGGATAGTTTTATACCCACTTGAGAGAGGAAGAGAGTGAGGGTTAGAGGTAAGTTAATTACTTGAGACCTTAAAGGTAGAAAGTATCATAGTCATGATTCAAAAACATATATCTCATCCTCTTCTTCTAATTCCATTTATGCATTCGTTCAACAAGTGTTTGAGTTGACACCATCTATATGCCAAGCACTTTTCTAGTTGCTGTAGATACATCAGTGAATAAAACAAAGCCCTGGTGTCTGGGAGGGAAGAGAGCTAATGGAAGAATTTCAAAAGAGGTTAGGCACTGTGAAGAATATGAAACAAAGTATGGGGGATAGAAAGTGTGAGAAGGGGTACTGTTTTATGTAGGTGAGAAAAAAACACTCCTCTCAGGTGAGTTTACATTTGGGATGAGACCTGAATGTAGGGAGAAAGGGAACCATGAGAATATCTGGGGTCAAGATAGCATCTGGCAGAAAAACAGCAGCCTGCCACCCACGATGGGTGGAAATGAAGAGGAGACCCTAGAGCAGCGGTTCTCAATCTGTGGGTCGCGACCCCTTTGGGGGTCCATCGACCCCATCACGGGGGTCGCCTAAGACCATCAGAAAACACAGATATTTACATTACAATTCACAACAGTAGCAAAATTACTGTTAGGAAGTAGCAATGAAAATAATTTTATGGTTGGGGGGTCACCACAACATGGGGAACTGTATTAAAGGGTTACGGCACTAGGAAGGTTGAGAACCACTGCCCTAGAGATACTGGGGATCAGAAACACAGGTGCCTAGAAGGACATCAGAAGAGCGCTGAGTGAGCGAGGAGCCATGGGGAAGGTTTGAGCAGAGAGTGAAGTGACATGACACATTCCAAATAGGCTCCCTCTCTGGTTGTTCAGATGAGAGTTAAGGTGGCAAGAGTAGAAGCAGGGAGAGCAATTGTGGGGTCACTGTATCAATCTACAGGAGAGGTGGTAATGATGTCTCTGACCAGGTTCAAATAATGAGAAGGTAATTTCTAGACACGTTGTAAAGGTTGAATGGAGAGATGATGCTGATGGGTCAGATGAGAAGAGAGAAAGGGAAGAGTCAAAGTTGACTCCAAGTTTTATGGGTCGAAACTAACAGCAATGAGGCGTGGTTTATAAAGACGGGCAAACAATGGGATCATGCACAGTGGTGAGGGGAAAGCAGGAGTGCTGTCCAAAGGAAGGACGGCTATGTCATTTCAAGTAACAGAAGAGTCCAAATTAACAAAATTCAAGTTGAGTTTTTCTTACCAAAATGAACTGTGATGCTGCCTCTAGTCGTAAGGACAGTTTCGCTCTATGAAATTTTCACCAGTTCAGGAACCTTGCAGCCGGGGTGAGTAGAGGCTTGATCTTCCAATTTGCAAACCATCATGCTCTTTCCAGTCACTAGAAAAGATTAAAAAAAAGAAGAAGAAAAAGAATGAAGTAAGGCATAGTATGCATGACAGCACCTCTTTCGGGGACAAAATAAATGAAGTCAAAATAAAAGCTCCCCAAATCTGCCCCATGATATGATATTTCGGTTTAAATTCCATTGGTAGTACCATAATTACTGGCACACGTAGGTGCAAGTACTATAGGAATATATAGGTATATGGGCACATGCCTAGCCATAAAGTCAGTTTTTGTGGAAGAAGAGGAGAGCATACATAGGAGTGGAGGTAAAAGATACCACCACCTTTATGAACCATTGCAAAGAGCAAAAATGGAATTAAGAGAGAACCTGTCTATCAATGAATAATCTACTATTTAACTGAACAAGAAGCTTCATGAAACTATAGTTGCCCTTATAATGAGTTCTTTGCTTCCTTCTCTGTCTTTTGCTGACCTATTATTTTCCTTTCCTTTCCTTTTCTGTTATATTTATTCTATTAAAATGCTGGACATATAAATCAATGGAACAAATAGACTATCTAAAAATAGATTCGACATATATGATCAATTCATTTTCTGCAAAAGTGCAAAGGCAATTCAGTGGAGAAATGATTGTGTTTGTTTCAACAAATGGTGCTGGAATAAATGAATATTCATGTACCAAATAAACGAATCTCAATCCACATATCAGACCTTATATAAAAAATAACTCAAAATGGATCAGCAACCTAAACATAAAACCTAAAACTGTAAGACTTTTAGAAGAAAATAAAGGAGAAAATACGTTTAACTGCATGTTGAAGAAAGATTTCTTATATATAACACAGAAGCAAGGTGCATAAAAGAAAAACTGATATACTGAACCTCAGTAAACTTAATAACAGCTGCTCTTCAAAAGACTATTGAGAAAATAAAATACAGGCAACATAATGGGCGGAGAGTCTGCAAATTCTATATCTAATTAGTGACTTATATTTAACACATAACCAATTGAAAATTCAGTGGGAAAAAAAAAAACACACAATTGTTCTTTTTCATTTTCTTTATCCTATATAATAAAAGCCTAAGATACTAAGTGTTCGGTCATCTGGTCATCCAATCAAAGCATAATACTAATGATATGCTAAGGCTGTTCAACCATTTGCTATGACGTGCACTGACCACCAAGGGGCAGATGCTCCAACTGGTAGGTTAGCTTGCTGCTGGGGTCTGGCCAATTGGGAGTGAGCCCTTGAGCCCTCCCACAGTCCCTCCCCAACTGGCCAACCTTCCGTGTCCCTCCCTGCCCCAATCATGCACCGGTGGGGTCCCTTGGCCTGGCCTGCACCTTCTTCCAAACTGGACCCCCTCAAGGGATGTCAAAGAGCTGGTTTCAACCCAATCCTGCAGGCCAGGCTGAGAGACCCCACTGGAGCATGAATTTGTGCATCGGGCCTCTAGACTTTTTATATTTTTCTATTAGCATTTTCCCCCTATAGCCTTCTACACTCAAATCCCCTCAATCCCCTGCAATCACCACACTGTTGTTTGTATCCATGAGTTTTTCTGTGGGAGCCCCTTTCCACATCCCGCGTGGTTCAGGGTTCTGGGTTCAGAGTTCGGGTTCTGGAGGAGGCAGCATGCAAATGAAGAGAGAGACTAGAAAATATTAATTTGGCAATATTGAGGGGCCAGGCAGGAGCCTTCCTCTAGTGGAAAGGACTACCTCTTGCTCTGGCCTTTTTCTCCCTTTTATTAAGACTTTAGGACACACCCACAGCCTTTAGGCAAGAAATTACAAGAATAGAAATTAACATGAAACAAACAGGTAGAGGCTGCTTCAGCTAACAATGTTTCAACTAAACAGTGAGTGAATAGCTCTGACCTTTCAGAGCAATTAAGGTTGACCAGCCTTCTGGTCTCCTGCTCACATCTTTCTATCAGTGAGACAGTGTTTGGTCTCCAGCATCCTTCTTTATTTTTATTTTTTTGTTGTTCAATCCCTTCAGCCCCTCCCAATAGCCCTCCACACCAGATTTCTCTGCCTGCTCTCTATTTATGAATATGCCTCTATTTTATTTAAAATACAATATTTAAAAATGAGTGAAATATTTGAACTAAAACTTCAATGAAGCAGATATATGAATGACAAATAAGGACATTAAAAATGTTTAAGCCCGTTAGTCATTAGAGATATGTAAATTAAATCCAGAATAAGCTGTCTCTACACATACTATGATTGATTTGTGGATGTCCTTTTTCTTTATTTTTAAAATATATTTCTTTATTGATTTCAGAGAGAAAGGAAAAAGGAGAGAGAGATAGAAACATCAATGATGAAAGAGTATCATTGATCAGCTGCCTCCCGCACGTCCTCTACTGGGGATCAAGCCTGCCACCCAGGCATGTGCCGTTGGCCAGATTGAACCTGGAACCCTTCAGTCTGCAGGCTGATGCTCTCTATACTTTGAACAAAACTGGCTAGGGCGCTTTTTTAACCTTTCTTTTTAGGGGGAAGACTGAAAAGGATTGGTAGTTAATTCTTTTCTGAATGTTTGGTAGAATTGCCCAGTGAAGGTCTCTGGACCTGGACTTTTGTTTCTTGAGAGGTTTTTGATTCCTGAGTAAATCTCCTAACTACCAAAAGGTCTGCCTAGATTTTATATATTTCTTCACGATTCTGTCTTGGTAGGGTGTATGTTTCTATGAATTTATCTATTTCTTCTAGGATGTCGAATTTGTTGCTGTATAACTGTTCATAATAGTTGCTTATAGTTTCTGTGGTATCAGTTCTAGCCTTCCAATCAAGTGACAAAGACGGATCCCCTAAATATATGCATATATTTAAGTGGATAAAAAATATATGCATATATTTAAATACATCTGTAATATATCCACATACATATATAGATAATAAATATATTTATATATGTACACAGACTAAAATGTATAAAAGAAAGTATAATGATGGTGATTATCTCTATCATACTCTTCCTGGATAATAATAGTTCCTTTTGTTTTACCTATCTGTGCCTGTTTTCTGCAATAAATGTGAATGCTACCTGGGTAAAAATTAACATATTTACTTATAAATTCAAATCAAGATGCATTGTTTTGATTTCATGTCCTACCAATGCAGTGTGGCCCACAGTTTTCAAAACACTGCTGCTTTCCATTCTCCCATCTGTCATTTAGTCCCTCTTTTTACCCTGCCGCCCCACAGATACTGAGCATTTGCCAAAAAGGCCTCCGATGACAGGACACTGGCCACCTCACGCCACTCGTCTTCAGTCTTCCTTAATTATTAGATAGTTCCTCCTTATTAAGAACCAAACTGTTCTCTCTACAGAAATAAATACTTTCCGCGTTTGTATCATTCCCGGGGCTCAAATACCCTGACCTTGGAGAGGAACATTCGGTGCTGAGAGCTTTTCCACTGGCGTGCTTTGTCAGAGTTCACCCATTCAGCCTGGGAAATGATAATTAACAAATTCCGTCCCATTGTCCCGTCTGAAAGCCCGGGGGCTCACTTGAAACAGGCATTCTTCCAGAAGAGTTCTGTTTACTGTACCTCAGTAATAGCTCAGCACTTTCAAAGGGAAGTTCAGAAAGAGAAAAAAAAACATATTCCGCTGAACAGAGGAAAGATGAAATCATTGACGATATAAAAGCGAGTGTATCCGAAAAGGCCTCAATACTGCATGCGTTCAAAGATTTTAAAAATACCTTCCCACGAGTTAAGCAAACACAATGATGCCGCAGACGCTCTGCCAAAGGGCTCCCGAGTGGACATTTTCTCTGCTTTTCATAGGGAAGTTTCAGGAGAACATGAACTTCAGGAGGCTGACGTTTTTAATTATAGTCAGTGTCATTTAAAAGAGGACGAATTCCAGCCAATTTTGGAGCATATGGAGTATTGCTTTGCTAATGCCATTCATCAGAATCTGCAGGCAGTTCTACTGGATTAGCAATTGGAAATGCCAGCCATCAGCCGAGTTCTGTGATCAGTAGGTATGACACAACAGGTGGCACTTTGGGGCATTTCAAAGGCACAGCGTGGTAACTGAACACCCGCACTACCAAAATGTTCTTGGAAGCATAACTGGGTCAAAGGAATCTTGAATTCCATGAATGCCTTTTTTTTTTAATATATTTTATTGATTTCTTACAGAGAGGAAGGGAGAAGGATAGAGAGTTAGAAACATCTATGAGAGAGAGACATCAATCAGCGGCCTCCTACACGCCCCACACTGGAGATGTGCCCACAACCAAGGTACATGCCCTTGACCGGAATCGAACCTGGGACCTTTCAGTCCACAGGCCAACACTCTATCCACTGAGCCAAACCGGTTTTGGTGCATTTTATTATTCTTCAGGCATTTTCATGTTTGCTATCTCATGTGAACTTCACAGCCATGCTATGTGATGGGTGTCATTAACCCATTCTAAATGTAAGGAAACTGAAATTCAGTACAGTTAACTGGGGAAAAAATAAATAGGTACGATTCCTAGATTTGCCACTGTGTGGCTTTATCAATTAAAATCTCAGTAGACGGTTTCTATATCTTAAAGTGATCATAATAACCATCCCTGCATTATCTTGTTATCCTCAGATAACCTCATCAGCAGAACGCTCCGGCCTTCATAGAGATTTTCCCCTCTCTTGATGGGAGGTCAGAGAAAAAGTCAAATTCATTTATGCAAATGAGAAACATTCCATGACTGGGGTGACATATTGTAGGCAGGTCTGGCTGTCATCGAGGAGCCTGTTTTATAGACCTGTTTCTCATTTGCAGGCCGGAATTTGACAGTTTCCACATTACACAGCGAGACCTCCTATATCCCCGCTTTTATGCACATTTGTTTTATAATATGCATGACTTACTAATCAAACATTATGCCATATCCCCATTAAATTAAAACAATACGGGGTTTAAGTCTTGGTGATTGCCGGATAAACTGATTGACTTATCTGTTCATTTAAACTCTATTACCGAAGTCTTTGCAATATGAGCTGTTATGCCTGGCATTTATAAATGTGGTGCGATTTTTATCTTCCCCAAAACACGGTCAATCGCATATTTTACATGTTTCGTAGAAGATAAATCTGTAAGTTTTCCCCTACAATCTATCTTCCTAAATAATGCAGAACCGGATCCTGTGAGGCAAACAGTGATTTTGTTTATTGAAAATTGTTCAGCTACTTTCGGCAGCTATGGCGTTATCTTAAATTATTTTAAATACTGCTCCGTTCTAAAGGACATAAATTGTCAGGGACTCTGAAAAGAGTCCCGAAGAACACATTCATCTCAAAAGTGCCCGGTGTACTGCGAACTCCTTGGGAATCTCATAAACCTCTTATCAGCTGATGGGACACACGGCGCTTGGGACTTATAACGGCTTTGCTTGGCCAAGTGGGCACGCTCGCAGCGTCAAGATGATCTGTGAGCGCTTTGGATTGGGTGGCTGCATATGCCTTTTAAGAGGACGTATTATCTAAAGTTGGAACAAATAAAGGGAAATAGAGAAAATTTAAACAGTATACGAAGGTTTTGCAAAGTCAGATTCTTTGCTGCGTCAAATTTTGCTTGGTCCCGTTGGCAAGGAGTACACTAGACTTTGGGGAAAGGCACACATCGCTACAAATGAAGACCCCCTCGGGTAGAAGAGACCTAAGGAAGCTTCTTGTAAATGTGGGTGCCAGGCCTTACGCAGGCAGGGATCATTGAATTGGCCTAAGTTTCACTTAACCAGTCTCCTCTGAATATTTTGGGAACACGGGGCATAGGTGCATTAAATAAAAACAATTAAACAAAATCGGGAGTTCTAAAATGTTTGTGCTTCCAGAGTATAGGGTTTAATGTATTTTGCTGTTGGGTTTTTTAGTATAAAAGGGAGGATGCTGAGTGTTAAATTTATCCAAAAAGGATAAGTTTACCTAGACCTTGCAAAGAAACATAACAAGTATTGAACATTTATAGAGGAAAGGGTTTTAAAAACCATACGCTAGTAAATTAAATATCATAATTGGCATAGAACCTGGATCAAATACCTCCTTATACTTTTCTGAGGGGTTTGCTAAATAAATTATTAAAATAAATAGGTAACTAAGTACAATCTTTTTCTAATTTGATCATCATATCCTTGCATATTTTTTTAATGACTCCTTGGGCAGAAAATGACTACAATTATGACTTGCAGAGAGAGCAGGTCTCTTGGAGAAGTTCTTTAAAAGGCATATTTTTCTTACCTACTTACCGAAGTGGGGCTTGTGTTTGAAAACCACTTGGTTAGCCTGCTTGCAACTGATAAGTAGTCTTAAAAGCTGCATTTCTTTCTAAAGCTATACAGTTCCGACTTAGTACATCAGAAAGTATTTAACTTCTTTCTCTCTAGATTAGAGTGGAATGTTTTGCAAATTGTACTTATTTTCCCTGGAGACAGGCATCCTGGGAGATTTTCTATAAATAGGTAATGGTATAAAAGACCAAGGATCCCATAATCAAATAAAAATGCAGAACCCTTACATATTACATAATTCCTTTAGAGATTCACAGTGTACATCGGTGCTAAAGAAGCTCTGATATGTCCTTCATTTAAAGACTAATCAATTTTATTTAACTCCCAAATATATCCCATATCCCTCCACTTTCAGCAGCACTTGTACCCATATGTTCTTACACCTCTATAATGGTAGCTCCACAAGCACTGATCCCCCAACTTCTATTCAGGCTCCCTCTTGCCCACGACACAGCCATTGCTGTACCATTTTTAAATATAAGTAAAGTCGTACTCCCTTGCTTAAAACCATTCAATGAAGCAATCACTTTCCATGGTATTTCAGAGAAAATTATATCTTTTCTGGGTCTTCAAGAACTTACATCAGTGGTACTTAAATTTGAAACAGACCTCAGAATTATTTAGATTGCTGGGCTGTACTCTTATCAGGCAGGGATTCCAAGATGTAAAGATCAGCCAAGACCGATTTGGTTCAGTGGATAGAGCGTCGGACTGCAGACTGAAAGGTCATGGGTTCGATTCCGGTCGGGGGCATGTATCTTGTTTGCGGGCACATCTCCAGTGTGGGGTGTGCAGGAGGCAGCTGATCGATGTTTCTCTCTCATCGATGTTTCTGACTTTCTATCCCTCTCTGTGAAAAATCAATAAAATATATTTAAAAAAAAAAAGATATAAAGATCACCTCTCAGGAGCTGAAGACAAAGGCCAGAACTTTCTTTGGGTAATGTTAATTCTTTACTAATCAGTAGTTCTCCAAAGTGAATGATAACATGTATGTCCATTCAGCACACAGAACTAACTCCCTTTGAGAAAACTATTCACCAACTAAGACTTCATTTGATCATCTAGTTGTTGTTGACTTGACGCCATATTTATAGCGTGCTGGAGAGGTCCTTCACTCAAAGAGCTCAGAATCTTTTAGGGAAAGCAAGCATGCAAGGTTTCTGGAGTTCTACAGGGATAGAGAAACTCAGGTCAGAAGAGAGGTGGAAAGTAATCAGACAAAAGTATCTTGGCACTGTGTCCTCTAAGAATTTTGGACCTTGGTTTATTATATGTTGAATGAAGCAAAGAACTATGTGACTGGCATTGCAACAACACCTTCTAATTCATTCCCGTCTCCCTGTAAGTAAGCATCTCTTCTGTAATCTCCTTGTACACAAACCCTGTGCTGGACTATGTAGCTTATGGATAGAGTGGTACCTCGAGATACAAGTGCCCTAACATACGAGATTTTTGAGATACGAGCCATCGAGCGAGCGATTATTGCTTTGAAATACAAGCAACATTTGAGATACGAGTAATCGTGCGAATCGGCTGGCTGCACACGACCCACCATTTTACCGTGACTCGAGCGTCTCATAGTTTCCCACGCCTCAAGGTTATGGAACAAATTAAACGTGTATCTCGAGGTACCACTGTACTTGGAAGTGCTTTTCCATTTTGGCCTTTGTCTCTTGCAGTTCTCCGGGAACACCATGTAAATAATCTTGGGTTAACCAGTTAGAAAACAAAACACCACAGGGAGGAGAACCCAGACACCTTTGCTGATAGCCTCCCAACCATTAGACATATGAATGAAGCCAAGCAGGATCATCCTACCACAAGCCCACCACCATCTGACCACAGATAAATGTGGAAGACAGCCCACCAGGAGTCATACAAGTGGCAGGGACCAGAGGAGTAAGCCACCCAAACACAGGCAGACAATGATTCCTTTAAGCACAAGTTTTGTAGTGTTTTGTCACGTAACAAAAGCTACATGGGTATAGACAAGATGATAACACTGCTAAGCTTAGAACACATAAAATCTATCTATCTATCTATCATCTATCTATCTATCTATCTATCTATCTATCTATCTATATAAAACCCTAATATGCAACTAGAACAAACAGCAGAACAACCAAACAACTGAACAACCAGTTGCTATGACATGCACTCACCACCAGGAGGCATGCACAGAAAATGGTGGGCGTTGGCCATTACAGGATGCTGGATCAGGGAAGCAGGGGTGCCAGACCAAGGTGGGGCGCAAGTCGCTGTCATTGGGATGAGCCTCTGGTGGTGACTAAAAATTCTTTGTTCCTGTGCGTTGTGGTCCCACCTGGTGTGCGCAACTGCTGCCAGTGCCGGCCCTGCTCCCATCCACTGCCAGCACCGGAGCTTCCGCTCAGCCTGCACCGACCCCAATCGCTCGGTTCTGTCAGCGGGTGCAAGCGGCAGCTGCCAGCCCTGATTGCCCCTCAGGGCTTCTTCACCTTCTCCTGCTCCTGAAGGGTGATGGGGGCCAGCAGCTGCCTCTCTCACCCCATGCTGGTGTTGGCCCCACTCCCACCATCAGTGGGTGTGAGTGGGGCCAGCACTATCAGTGCACGGGAGCAACGATGGTGGGAACAGGGCTGCCAGCAGACCGAGGTCCGGGGCCATAGTGAAAGGGGCCAGGTGGGTGTAAGAAGGATGGGTCAAGACCCATCCCTGTGCTCACCACAGCCTAGTGGCCCACAGTTCCTTTTATGGTGCACAAATTCATGCACTGGTCCCCTACTACAAAATCATATTCTATATTTCTAGATCTAAACAAGTTTTTTCTAGCCTGTGTAGGCAAGAGGGATGAGATCATCAAAACATCTGGTGACTTTTATTGTAGGAGAAATTAACATCCACTGTGGATTGAATGATCAACCTTTGTGATCTTTCGTGCCCAACTCTCTCTTCACTGAGACATATTCCCTCCTTGCAAATGTACTACTCATATATGCAAACAAATAACAGATTATATTAAGAAGTCCAATAATAAATGCTTTTTATTAGATGATATAGAATATTGCTGCTTCCATTTTTTCCATCTAACCTGTAACTTGTTTTGCAAAGCCCATTAATTATTTAAAAATTCACACACTGTCTCCAGTTTCACTCTGTTAAAATGTTTTCTCACCCCTGCAGAGACTATCTGTAGAGAAAAGTGCAACAGAACTTCGTTGAGAAGAAAGAAAATAAGTGTTTTGGTGTTATTGAGAAAGAAGAAAATATTAAAGATCTTACAGGTAACAGTTTCCAGAGAAATCTTGGCATCATCCCTGAAGGTTCCTCAGATAAGTCTCCAGTACGCACCTGAACTTTTCAAGAACTATCTATCTAAGGCAGTGGTTCTCAACCTGTGGGTCGCAACCCCTTTGGGGGTCCATCGACCCCATCACAGGGGTCACCTAAGACCATCAGAAAACACAGATATTTACATTATGATTCACAACAGTAGCAAAATTACTGTTAGGAAGTAGCAAAGAAAATAATTTTATGGTTGGAGGTCACCACAACATGAGAAACTGTATTAAAGGGTCCTGGCATTAGGAAGGTTGAGAACCACTGATCTAAGGCAAACTGAACAGGGAAAAGTAGAGAAAGTTTCCCCCACCTGCATCAGTTTCTTCAGGTATACCAGGAATGGCTGACATCTTGCCTTTTACTGAGCTCCCAACCTGGATTTTGAAATAAGACCTGATCTCCAAAGCCTAAGAGAGAGTAAAAATAAAAGCCTTCTGCAAAACAAACTTGATACAAGAGATTTCCCAATGGCTTTAAATAAATCGTGGAGTTCAAATATGGCTTTTTGAAATAACTACCCAGCTAACGGTTTGCTGTTTAAGATTTAGTGACCAATTGTTGTTGTTGAGGTTGTCATAAATTTGAAATTCTTGAACTCCATTTAGCAACGTTCCTTTTAGAAGGGTCTTAAAAAGGCATATTGATTTGGTGTGTTTGTATTTTATGATTTCAGAGAATGGTTATTTTCAACCTACTTGTATTTTTAGTTCCTTTGACAATAAATGTTCTCTAGAATAATTGCTACTTCATCTTTACCAGGTCTAGTCATCATGATGGCATCCATGTAATATAACAGTGCAATATTTTATGAAAGAGAAGAGCAATTAAGATTTCTGTAAATGAAATTATGATATAGGTTAGAGAGTTAATATATCCTGAGGTAGGACAATGAAAATGTATTCCTGGTCTTACCAGCTTAAAAAAAAAAAAAAACCTGCTTCTGCTAGTCGTTATGGACAGGGATGGAGAAAAAGGAATTTTCCAGATCAACAGGTGAACACTACATACTAGAGAGTGTGTCAATTTGCTCAAGCAATGAAACTATATCTGGTTCAGCAGCTGTAACTGGAGTCACCCCTTGGTTAAGTTTACTATAATCCACTATCATTTCCCAAGGTCCTTCTGTCCTCTGCACAGCCAAATTGGTTAGCTCAGAGGTCGGCAAACTTATTAGTCAACAGAGCCAAATATCAACAGTACAATGACTGAAATTTCTTTTGAGAGCCAAATTTTTTAAACTTAAACTTCTTCTAACGCCACTTCTTCAAAATAGACTCGCCCAGGCCGTGGTATTTTGTGGAAGAACCACACTCAAGGGGCCAAAGAGCCGCAGGTGGCTCATAAGACGTGAGTTTGCCGACCACTGGGTTAGCTGAATGAGAATGTGATGGGAATCATCACTTTGGCAGCTTTCCAGTCCTTGATGGTGGCTCTAACCTCTTCAGACCCTCCAGCAGCCCAGTATTGCTTTCAGCTTAGTGCTTTACTGGGTCCAGGCAGTTCTGGTGGCTTCCACTTGGCCCTTCCCACCATAATAACCCTCCCTCCACAGGAAAGGGAGCCGATGTGGTGGTGATTATGTTATTTGTGAAGGGTGTCTGTTTCAATGATACATCCTGTAACTTGGAAAACAACCACCGGAAGGGCTTAGGAATCCACTGGATCCACGGTGAGGTGGACAGCGGCTAAAACTCTATTGACCATCTGACCTCATTAAGCTTCCACTTGAACGGGTGGACCAGAGTGAAATTTTGTGTCTCCTGGAATCAGTGTCAGTTCAGAGACAGTTTCTGATGCTCCTAAGAAAGTCTGAGGATAAACATTATTTTCTTTTCTCTGATGTACACTTACCCTGGCAAAAGGTCTTAGATCCCTTTTGGGAAGACTAGGAAAAAGACTAACAGTCTAGCCGAGACCGGTTTGGCTCAGTGGATAGAGTGTCGGCTTGTGGACTGAAAGGTCCCAGGTTCGATTCTGGTTGGGGGCATGTACCTTGCTTATGGGCACATCTCCTCTGTGGGGTGTGCAGGAGGTGGGCTGATTGATGTCTCTCTCTCATCGATTTTTCTGACTTTCTATCTCTCTCCCTTTCTCTCTGTAAAAAATCAATAAAATATATATATATAAAAGACTAACAATCTAAAGTTTTAGTAGTATACCAGGATCCTTTCTCAAGTAGACTTGGCCTCCCTTTCACCCAAGGGGATTGGGACTTGTAAAACTGACTCAAGTCTCAGGATTAATTGAGGGGCCACGACTATTTTTATGATGAATGTTAGATGTTGTTCATTTGACCGGGAACTTTTCTGCTTTTACAGGTCAAATGAGAATTTGGTAAGCTTCCTATCTATTTCACTCCTGGGAACATCTTGATCATGAAGCCAATGCCATAGGTCTGCACAAGTCAGACTATTCTTGACTCTGCTCTCCTTTACAGCAACCATAGCTACCTTGACTTTGGTGGTTGAAATGCCCGCCTTGACCCCTGCAACTTGAGGACTGAATGGCTCCCTCTGCGTTTAGGTTTCCCTACTTAGTGCCTGCAGCTCCCACTGAGTTCTGGCCTTCAGAGAAGAGGTTTTCTTCTCTCTATTATGGGGGATAATAACAGCATCAAGGATTTTCTTTTTCTTTATTATTAAATTTATTTGGGTGACATGGGTTAATAGGACCGTACAGGTTTCAGGTATAGATTTCTATAAAAAAGACCTCTAGATTGCACTGTGCATCCATCACCCACAGTCAAATCTTCTTCCATCACCATATACTAGCCTCTCTTCACCCCTGCCCACCCCCTTCCTCCTGGCAACCACCACACTGCTATTTGTGTCCACAAGTTTCAATTTGATACCCCATGTATGAGTGAAATCAGATGGATCTTAGCTTTTTCTGACTGGCTTATTTCACTCAGCACAATATTCTCAAGGTCCACGGTGGCAATATTTCATCTTTGCTTATGACTGAGTAGTAAGATACTTAAATTAGCCATGTCTAAGCTCAACCTGTTGCCTGCCCTAGAGTGTAAAATGCCATGCATTGTTTTACAAATACATGCCTGGATACATAACATTTCAACTTTTATAAGATGTCACAAGTCATAGAATATGAAATCCCTTCTAATTTCTTTTACATGTCTTTCATAACTGGATGTCAAATTGTAATAGTGATAGAATAAAGAATTCAAATGTATAAGCAAGCACAGAATAAAAACCTAAATAGATCTCTAATCAACAACTCTGCAAGTGTATAAAAGATTCTTATATTCTAGGAATGCGAAAGTAGTTTAATTTTAGAAAACATTAAGCTGTTCTAATACTTTAAGAAATTCAAAGAGATTAAGGAATGTTATATCAATCAGATGGCAATATCAGTAAAACATTCAATATTTATAGTCACAGTTTATTGTATTAACTAAAAATAGAAGGACATTTTACATCTTATAAAATATCATGAAGATTTTTTATCAGAAATCTAATGAAATAAAACTTTAATGATAAAATTTACATATTTTGACCAAAATCAAATGAGTAAGGAGATAGGAAAAACTGCTATTATTGTTACTTTTTTTCTTGCAGTGCAATGGAATATATGATAAATAGAAGTTGACAAGAAAAATAAATAACTAGCATGTGAATATTGGAAAGGAAGAAATAAAATGTCACTGGTTCAATTAATACAATTTTCTTTGTAGAAAAACCAAAAGTTCAAGGAAGTAGGTATTAACAAAAAGACCAACATAAACAAATCAAAACCTTTCCTGGATACCAGCTATATTAAAAAATGTAAGCAGAGAGTGGAATAAGTTGCAGTAAAATTAAAACTTTGCCAACTCAGTAATGATTTCACTAAAAATATGAATGGTCTATCATAAAATCTATAATACTTCAGTGAAGGACACAAGCCAAGATATAAATAAAGAAAAAAGTCCTATCATATTTCTGGGTGCAAAATAGTTCCTTCTGCACATTCAAAGCCTCAGCAAAATGTCAGACAACAACAGGACTATTGATCTGGGAGATAATGTGGAACCCAACACCTTTATTATATGTTAAAACTGAGAGATGCGCTAGATCTTTCTGATTTTAAGACATACTACAATGTAATAGTAATTAAAACAGTGTAGTAGTCATGAAAAATAGGTCAACAGAACAGAATAGAGTTCATAATTAGACCCATTAATTTACAGTCTAACTTTATTATATAAGAGGAATTTTTCAATTATTATTGAAAATATGGGGAAGTCAATAAATGTTGTTGACAGAAAGCCAGACTACTCCTGCAAGTAAATAACAGAAAAAGTTGAAGAAAGAAGGAGACAGATGTGGAGGGAGAAAGAGTTTGGAAGGGAGGGAAGGTTTGGAAGAAACAGATTGAGAGAGAAAGAAAGAGAGATTAAGAAGATGGTACAAACTAAATACTAAATATATATGGAAGCATTAAAATATTTACTGGGTTAATATACATGTAACTTGGTGATAGAAAATTATTCCAAGGTGCAAAATTTTAAAATCAAAGAGTAAAATGATGATAATTGACTTCACACATCTCATATAAATTGTAGAAATTACCATAAGAGCTTGACATATGGCAGATTATGAATATAAAATATAAATCCATATTCATAACTAACAAAAAGATCTCTTTTGAGAATGAAATCAGCAAAGGGACATAGAATATTGAAATTAATCATTAACTTATCCTATTACCGCAAGCTAATTCTGACCCCCATCTGTCATTTTTCAAAAAGGCTTTCCTTTCCAGTGTTATTTTTATAATTTATTTTAATCCAAAATATCATTCTATTCCTTCATTATGAAATTAGATTGATGATTATATAGATGATATAGATAGATACAGATATAGATATAGATATAGATATATAGATATATAGATATATAGATATATATCCACTAGCTTTGCCAAGGATGTATGCTAAAGTAAAAGTTCTAAAGTTAAGAATAAATGAGGACTCTGATACTTAGAATGAAAACATTTCAACCGACACCGATAATGAAGCTGAAAATGTTGAACTGCAAAATCTCCCTTTTCCAGTAGAAAAATCTCCTCTCCACCATGGGAGGAAACTAGCTTTCCATTGCATGAAAACATTTGAGGGATCCTATTTAGTCCAAGTTCTTCACAAGGAGGTGCTGATTCACCTCTGAGACTGAATGTAATTTCATTGTGTATTGTCCCCTGGCTGCAAAGAGACTTAAATCCTCCCATGAACCAGAGGGACCATTGCATTCTGCTTTGGCAGAAATCTGCAAACATGGGTAGAAATGAGATTCTAAGAATTTTGCTCAAAGAATGTCAGAATACAGAGATTCATGACCTAGGAGTGGATTTCAGTGTTCTTGGTATGTATACTGAAGTTTGATTCTCGGGTACCCTAAATGCAACAAGATTGAGATTCCCTCACTTCTCCGGTATACAACAGAGAAAGGAACTTGAAGGCTAAGTGATTGGGGAATATTGGAATAGATGCTGACCCTCAAGGGGCTTAAAGGAAACTCTTCACTAAATCATTAAAGAGCTTTGATGAGGACAACAGCAGCATCCTTGTAAACCTCTGTTACAGGAAGTTGTCTGTTGGGGTCTCTTCAGCCTGGAGATAAAGGGGGACTTTGGGCTCCCATTTCACCATTCTGAATGTAGGCTTCCTGTTTGAGTGAGAATAATATGATCTTGGAGTGGCAGGGACCACCTGGTGGCACTTAATTACTCTTTACCAGGTGGGTGTAATTACTGCAATAATCCACAAGGACAGAGTTGCAATCAAAGTGTGTTGACATTCAGGAATACATGACAGTAACTCATTTTTTTTTTTTTTACAGAACCCAGAGGAATGAAATAGATGAGTAGCTTACTAAGGTGTTACCAATTAATCTAATCAAATAAATGTGAGATTAATGGAAATAAACTTGACTTAAATTCCCCAAATCACTGAATGAGATTGAATAATTAGTGCCCAAGAAGTCTAGGAAAGGAATATCTGATGTATATCTCATAATGGAAATGAGAGATGTTTGTACCCCATGGAAGGGCTTATGGGTATAATTCACCGTGACTCGGGTTGTCAATAACCAGGTGGAAAAGAGAAAAGTTAAGCCTCTTTTCTCAGCTACCCCAGGTTTCGCTTAATGGACTCCTGAACATTTGGCAACCGTGAAGGTTCCATGAAGGCTCAGAAACACAAAATCCCCCGTCACCGTAGCTGAGCTCATTGCTATACCCACTGAGAATGCAAATTGCCAATAACAGAGGTCAAACCGAAGCACTGATGTGGCATCATTCCCAGAAATGATGGGGAGAGGGGATCAGCCAGCTACCTAGTGATAGGTTGATTACATTGGACCGTTTCCATTTTGGGAAGAACAGCAATCTGTCCTTACAGAAATAGATAAATATTGTGAATGCAAGTTTGCCCTCACTTCTTCCAGTGGCCCCATCTCAGATCGACAGATGATGTATTCGCTGCCATGGTATCACATATTTTTCAATGATGATCAACCTCATTTTACAATAAAGATGGCAATGTGCTTAGGACCTGTGGTACCCGCTGGTCTACCATGTGTCCCACCATCCAGAGGCAAGTGACTTGTGGGAGTGGTGAAATGGCTTACTAAAGGAAGAGTGGTATCACAACTGAGCGATAGCACCATATAAAGTCAGGATACTATTTAAGAATGTGATCAACCAAAGGACTTGAATACATGCATATAAGTCTGACCAATGAACTCGGACAACAGGGGGGTGAGGATGTAAGACAATTCTTAAACCAGTGACCATTAAGCAATGGCATTTCCCTACAATCAAAATTCATGAATCCAGGATTTCAGGATGGATATAGGAGGGGTTCACTCACCTAATAAGTTCCTTTTAGAATTTTGGCTTCTCGTCCCTAATCATGAACTTGGATAATCTGGAGTTCCTAGATCCTAAGAGAGAAACATTTTCATTGTAGAATATGTTCACAGTGCCCCAAAAATGAAATATTCACTTGCTAATTTCATCTTCTTGTGCTATTAAGCTGATAAACACAGGAGCAGCTCAGGTAAAAGGTTCCATTTGCCAAAAAGAAATAACATCGTTGCTGTGGAATAGATGTGAGAAACATCATGCTGGGATCCAGTGATTTATGTGGGGGCCAATAGAACTTTAATGCCATTAATAGGTCCCCAGCATGCCATCTGGGTGATTACCCCAGTTTATCCATGCTATATTAATTTTTGCCATAAAACTGTATTTACGATTTGAGTAATAAACGTAGATAAGAGTGGAGACAGTAAATAAAAATATTGTGATGTGGCAAAGTAAGAAGAGCAGATTATAAGGGAAATGATGTAGGAATAAAACAGGATAGAGTAATTAAGGTAGAAAAGTTATTTGGGGTGCCCCAAGTATGTGTGTATAATAGCAGACGGGTAAGTAGGGAGGCCTGAAGCTCTCCAGTCTACATTTTGAAATATGTCCTGAAGACAATAAAGAACCATGCAGAGAGGTGAGATGAGCAGATGAGCAGATTTCTAGAAGCAGGCACCTGGAAGGTTAATAAATATTCATCGATGAGTAAATAAACAAATAGGAGGGAAAAGAGTGAAAGCAAAGAGTACAGCTAGAAGGTTATTAAAATTGTTCAAGGAAGAGATGTTAATAGAAGATATGTTCTCCATAATATACATTTATGCATAATGGAATCTATATATAATCTTTTGTGGTCTTCAATGAGAAATGAAATAAGGTGGGTATTGCCAATTGACTATCAATTCCAGATTCTTCAATGCCATCCTTTAAAGAATATCTATGGATCTACAATACGGTGTACAGATGTCATGTTGTAGAACTGTGCATCTGAAAGCTGTGTAATTTTTTGAGTAGTGTCACCCCAATAAATTCAATAAAAAGGGAAACAAATAAAAAAGATTGGAGGAAATAAAATAAAGCATGTCTATATAAGAAAAGAACTTATCACTTAAAACAGAAACAAAGATCATTTAGATTTCTTCTAATTTTAAAAACACAGCGAGATGAAATATGCTTATCTGTCTAAACTGGAGGCCCAGTGCATGAAATTCATGCACTCTGGGAAGTGCCTTAGACCTGCCTGCACCCTCTCTCAGTCCAGGAGCTCACAGGGGATGTCTGACTGTCACAGAGTCAGGAGAAGCTCCTGCCACCACCGCTGCACTCACCAGTCATGAGCCGGGCTTCTGGGTGAGCGGCGCTCCCCCTGTGGGAGTGCACTGAGCACCAGGGGGCAGCTCCTGCGTTGAGAATCTGCCCCCTGATGGTCAGTGTGCATTATAGCGACTGGTCGTTCCACCATTTGTTCAATTTGCATATTAGCCTTTTATTATATAGAGTGTTTGGTAGAATTTATTGCCAACATTGTCTGCACCTACGTTGGCCCAATGCTACATAGAACTAGTGGCATTACTCTTTGCAGTAAACCATATAATTACACTAACCTTGGGTAAGAGTACATACATATTATTAAATTATAGACTTCAAGCTAATATTTCAAAGACCAAAAAGGTCATGAAATTACTCAGTGATGGCAATATGAAGTAGAGCTAACCTGTCATTTTTTTACCCTTGTGAATACATCTAGCATGAACTCTAGAGAAAAGTCACTCGATTCTATCTTGAGTTGGGTGCAGATGGGAGGTGAGCATCACAATTAGGATGAGCAGCAGCAATATTTATTTTCTGCAATCACTGATGCTCATTATTACTATATTCAAGCAGCATACTGACAGCTCTGGTTCTGAAACATACAATATGGTCTCTCTCATGTACCGGAATTTCCAAAGGCAAATTACTTAACCCTGCCGAGCCATACTTCCTTCCATTGCAAAAGACGGATGGTGATACTGGCAGGAGAGCTAAGAGGATTGGAGATTATTTGCTTTCGGTGCTAAGCAAAGTTCCTGGTGCAGAACTTCTATTATTCGGGAATTAAATCTAAAAGAGACATTTATTTGTAAAGTAAGATTTCATTTATTTGAAAAAAAAATTGCTGCAATATGCTGTGCCAGGCAGCCTCCTGAAGGGCCCGTCTCATTATGCATGTCCCTGCGTCATCCCCTCCCCTGAGTGCAGGCTGGCCTAGATTTTTGTTTCCAACCAATAGGATATGGCAAAGGTGGTGATCTGTTATGCAGCAATAAATAATGTATACATATGTATGTCAAAATTTACATAGCACAGGGACTCTAAACGAGTCCACCAGGACAGTGGGAAATGCGTTATATCTGCACAATGGAATACAATAGGGCAATCAAATCAAATGAAAAATGCAGGAGCCTCGGCAACACCATGGATGACACAAACAGCACATTGAGCAGAACAAGACACGGGGATACATGCACGAGGTGCCATTTACACAAATGTCAAAAACACACACGTACACTGTTCAGGGACTATGTTCGGGAAGAACTGGGAATAGGGCAAAATGGTAATTTTGAGATGATGTAATGCTATTTCCGAGCTTCTGATATGCCCAACAGGGGTCAGCATTCTCTCTGAAGGAATGGAAGTTTGCTCATTGACCAGGCACAATTGATTTGAGCCCAGATGTTTCGCAAAGCTGTGCAATTTAGATATTAATCTGTAAAAGCAGACATAAAACAAAAATGTATAACCATGATTTTTTTTCCTTCTGTTTGGCAGACAAGGTAACCCCAAAAGTTATATATACAGAAGAAGTATACAGGGGTGGACCAAAGTAGGTTTACAGATATAGTGCAATAATAAGCAATAAAACAGAAGAACATGTTTTACATACCAACAACTGTTAAGTCTGCTTTTGCCCCATCTTGTATATAGACATAAAGAGAGCAAGAGATGGGAGAAAAATAGATAGACGGTTGGATGGATGGATGGTTGGATGGATGGATGGATGGATGGACAGACGAGGCAGACACTTTCTTCCTTTCTTGCCCTCTCTCTTCTTATTAGAATGACTTCATTCCTACCCAACTATGGAATCCTAGAACATTGTTCTTCAGTCTTCATTATTTTGCCAAATCAGTAGTAAAATCACTAAAAATGCCCTCCCGCTTTTGATCTGCTCCATAGGTCTTTCATCACAACATAGTTGTTAATGAATCTTAGGAAGGGCTTAGAAGACAGGAATATTAGTGTACCTGCAATGATGTGTTAATTAAAATTAAGTCCCTTTTTTCATTTGAGACGTGATAGAAAACCTGACAGGCAAAACAGAACTGCTAATCTGACTTTAAGAGTTTAGAAGTGGGTGCAGTGCATATAGTCACAGACATCCTATAGATAAAGTCTCTCCCCGGTTTGCTCAGCAACAGCACATGGTAGCTGAGGGTGACTACAGTTCACAGAGGAGTCTCTTGCTTCTTCACGGCAACATACCAGTGTCAGTGTAATTACGAGTTTCAATAATTATAATTTGTTGATTTCATATTTGCATGCATGAATCCGAGCTAAAATTAATTAATTTTAATTGCACACCCCAATTACAACATCAGACTCATTTCCCAACATGTTATTCCTCGCTGATTACGTGGCCTGTGTGATTGCTTTAATTTTTCATTTTATACCGTAAAGTCAAATAATAATAATATGTCTTTCTAATTAAGCTTGCTTAATATCTCACTTCTGATTAAGCCCCGTTCTAATATCTGATGACACCGGCCACCTTTAAATCCCCACTCTGACAGCTCTGGCTTCCTGGTCTCATTTAGCTAAAGGTGATTTCTCAGGGCGCTCTCTTTCCTGGCTCCGTTTTAGAAAGGAGAAAAGCTTTTAGGTTTTTCATCAGAAATGCGGGTGTGAAGTGGGGAGAAAACAGGTTTGAGATGATGAGGGAATTTATGAGGTGATGCCATAGAAAAGTGCTGGTTTTATAGGTTGCCCTGTGCTCCCCTGTAGCTTTCGGTGTGTTAGGTATTTCGCATCGAGAAGTTCTGTGGTTGAATCTTAGAGAAACCTACTATCAATCTGTCCAGGATTCATGTATTACACACTGATCTCTCCCTTCGCAATGCGAGTCATAAAATAATAAAGTGGAACTAACCTGTGGGCGAATAGTCACCGCAGGCAGAGCTCCGCGGTTATTATTTTTGTGCCCTTATAAAAGGCCATCGATGAGGGGGAAGCGCAGGGCCGAGAGAGCTGTGGGCTGGATGGTTAGGGAAAAACAGGGCATGGCTCAGTTCTAGAAAAGTAGAGAGGCTTTCAAAGGCAGTTCCACCTTAAAAGCTGTTACAGTACCACCCTGTCTCTGTCCTTCTAGACAAAATAGCTGCCCTGCTGTATTTTTCAAATCAAAGTTCGATCCAAAGGGCACTGTTATAAATTCAGTGCTTTTGGAGGTGTTGGTTAAAGTCCTCTGGAGAGGGCATTCTTAGAGATGGGGCTCTTGGGCTCCCTTCTTTCTTGTCCTGCTCTCCCTCGTTTCCCTGTTTTCCTCACATGGGACTTCGGAGAGTCACCTCAGGTCACGAAGGGGAAGAGAACAGCAGCCATGAACAAGAGGAAGGAAGCTCAGGGCCTTCTTTAAGCTTGTGGTGAGTCTATCTTGCCAGCATGAAATATTCTAAAACTCAGACCTTTAAAATACTATGAGCAAAGTAATTCTTTCAAATACTTGAAAATGAAAAAAAGAATTACATGAACATTGGTTAAAGAAACATAAGAGAAAAAATTTGAAACAAAAAATAAATGGGAAGGCAGAGCTCATGTGGGAAAAATATGCAGTAAAGAAACTCAAATAAATGTAACTGCTATGTTTAAAAATAAGAGAAAGGAAGGAAGGAAGGAAGAAAAGAAGGAAGGAAGGAAGGAAGGAAGGAAGGAAGGAAGGAAGGAAGGAAGGAAGGAAGGAAAGCTCTTTAAAAATGAATGCACTCAAGCCCTCTCAGACTGTTGTTTGAAGTATGGAAATGTGGTACCAGAAAATCAATTAAATTATGGTACAAAAACAGTATATCATAGAGCAACAAAGGAAAAGTACATAAATTGGATTATCCTATCTAATAAAAAGTAATATGCAAATTAACTATCACTCCATCACAAAGATGGTGGTGCCCATAGCCACAAGATGGCAGCACCCAGTCCTCTCAGCCCTACTAGAGTCCCCCAGTCGCGGGTGGGTGGGGGGCTGGTGGCCACTGACAATGAGTGGTCTGGAGGATTACTTGCTTCGTTGCCACAGAAACAAGGTAAGTGTTCTGCACCCAGTGGAGGATGAGCCTCTGGGCATGAAGTGGCCAGGCTCCCCAGAGAGCCACTGGCGCATGGATCTGTGCGCAGGGCTACTAGTATAAAAATACAAACCTTAAAAGACTGCAGGGCAAGGGCTGTGCCCCAAATCTGGGATGGGGAGGAAGCTTTCTTCCTTTAAACATGTCACGGAAAAAGCCTTTGCAATTGCCCATGGCCAGGCCTGAATGATCACACGTTGATTGTTTTCGGCCAAGAGCTGGGCTTGACTTACTCCAAAGTTCATATTTTGCCTGGTTGCCCCCTTTTATATTTTTGTACTTTGCAAATTTCAAAATGCTTTCATTTATGGATTTAATGTTATCGTATTGAATCCTTCCAAGATGTAACTCTAATTTTTCACCAGAGAGCAATATTTGTGGTTAAAAGATCTACTCATAGCCACAATGTTAGGGGACAGTCAAAACACATCTGAACTAAAATTATTCTGACAAGTTCATTGTCCTTTTGAGAATCTTCCATAACATGAAATTTTCTTATCTTCTGTAAGGCATCATAACATATTCAGGAAACAAAATGCCACAAATATAAATGCTTCAGATTCTGATACTTAAAGTAAAATTCGGTCTGAACACTGATCTTCCCCCTTTACTTTTCAAGTCTTTTGAGTTCCATTAGATTTGAGTCCCAGTTGCAAGGAGCAGCTACTTCACCTCCTAAATGACAGAAGCACTGGCAAGTCTCAAGTGACTTTCTAAAGGACTTCTTCATATTTAAATTAATAGGCTGATGTTCAGTTCTTGAACCATTTGGGGTGAAATCATGTTGCTGGATTTGGGGCATGTAAGATAAATGGACCTGTACATTGATTACCAAAGCTTTAAGTTTCTCATTGAAAATATCAGATTTCAATACACATCAACGTGGGTTTAATCCATAGTGAGCTTTGCTGTCAGAAAGATAGCTGGTATGTCCCTGTAACTTATATATCTGAGACAGATATGACCCGTATCTCTGAGTTGATGGCTCTGTCCACTCACGGTACATCAGTAGTAAGTGAACGAACCCTGAATTTTATTCCAAGTAAACAGAAAGTAATCCTGATCACTTTCTCAGTGGCCGGCAAACTCATTAGTCAACAGAGCCAAATATCAACAGCACAACGATTGAAATTTCTTTTGAGAGCCAAATTTTTTAAAATTAAACTTCTTCTAATGCCACTTCTTCAAAATAGACTCGCTTAGGCCGTGGCATTTTGTGGAACAGCCACACCCGTGGGGCCAAAGAGCTGTATGTGGCTCATGAGCCCTGGTTTGCCAACCACTGGCTTAGCTGATTCTATTCAATGTCTCAGGAAACAAGAATAATATGAGTAAATATTAAGACTTGGCTAATTCCAAAGGCCTCCACGATCTTCATAAAGATCACATTTGGAGAATAAAGTTAATTCCTCTTTTTAAATTAATGAAACAAGTTTTTTTTTATGATCAGGAAAAAATAGAATCTAAAAGTTAGTTTTAAAAACTTAATCATTGATCAAAATTATCAGTATATATAGAGTAATAAACACATTTATTCATTTGATTAAATAATTTTAATCTCCTGGAATCATTAACATGAAATGATTAAAATGAAGATAAAATTTATGTACATAGATTTTTAATTCAGTGTAATTTATAAAATTAAAAGAATGGAGACAACTTAAACATCTAATAAAAAGAGAATAATGATAAGCTTATGATATGTTTATAGAAGGGAATGTTAATAACAATTTAAATGAGCTATTCAAATAATTTTCAAGATATGAAGAAATTACATATAAAGTTAACTGATGAAACCATTTTTATTATATATGCATGTTTGTGTAATAGATTATGAGTAACTATTTTCTTAAGTTCCCATATTTTCTATAATGATTCATTGCTTTTATAAAAAGAAAAAGTAAGTAAAAACATGATATTTGAAAATATTTAAGATTTGCTATGTCTGGGATGCACATTACTTTTTTTCCACTTTGTCACTTCTTATTATTTCAGTGAGCTACTGGGATTATAAAACCAACTATTTTCCACAGAATACCATTCCTCAATCACCATCACTTATTTGAAGATCAAGCATGACTTGTTTTTTCTAACCAATTTACCATGTTGACTGATCTGCTCCACTCTCTTCATTCTCCTCTCCAGTCCCTTTTCTCTCCCCAGAGTCTGTCTCCCGGGCTCTCTCTCCCAGCCTGAACTGTCTCATCCAACTTACTGAACTCTTGCATGTGCTATTAACCTACCTATAATAATAAAAGTATAATAAGTGGTACCTCGAGATACAAGTGCCCTAACATACGAGATTTTTGAGATACAAGTTGTCCAGTGAGCGATTTTTGCTTTGAAATATGAGCAACATTTGAGATAGGAGTAATCGTGTGGTTCGGCTGGTTGCACACGACCCACCAGTTTACTGCGACTCAAGCTTCTCATAGTTTCCTACGCCTCAAGGTTACGGAACGAATTAAACTCGTATCTCGAGGTACCACTGTACTAGTTAGACCAGACAGCCGAACAGTCTTCTGATGTCCTTTTGGAAGAAGCCAGAGCTGTGAAGCCCAATGCAGCAGCCACAGCTGCAAGGGCTGAGGCGCTTGCATGAATTTCGTGCATTGTGCCTCTAGTTTTGAATGCCAGAAAACGTATGGTTAATCTGGTACAACAACCAGGGAACTCACCATCAAGTCAATGAATCGATAACCAGGGTGGCAGTCGGCAACCTTATTTTGTGTTTTAAGGATTTATACTCCAATTGCTAATTATACACATACACTTATTAATTCGTCTTTATCTTCCCTATGTTCTCTTCTGCCATTTTAAAAAGATAGTCAGATTTTCTTTATTTTATTTTCTCGGTACCCTTTCTAAATTAAAAAAAAAAGAAAGAAAGAAAAAACAGACTCTGAATCAGAGTGACAGAATACTTGAAAGAGGTGAGGACTGGAGTTCCAGATGGGGACGAAATTTTAGGCGTTGTCTTTGAGACGTCTGGGGAGGAAGAGAACTTGAACTCTGGAAAAAAACTTGGAAGTTTTGGAGATCTGTAGGCTAGCAGTTAGCCTGGAATTTAAGAACCATTCGGGGAGATGTTAAGATCTCTCGGGATGACTGCCTCACTGATCTAGGACCACTAGATCCAAGATACTTAGATATCCCAATGTCTTAAAGGATCTTGTGCCACAGGCCTGACAAGGAAATAATAGCCTAGCCACCCAACCTACCTCCTGAATGGTGCAATAGCAGGTACTTCAGTAACCACAGACAGATCAATCTGAGAGAGATGCTCAGACATGCCTTAAAATGTTGTCCTTTCGCTTATCCTACCCATCTGGAGGGAGGAGCCACCGATTCCAATCACAATTATGTTAAAGAAAACAGAGACATTTCATTTCTCACTTAACCGCGTCTCTTGTTGCACGTTCACACCTATCGCAGAGGAGAGCATAAGTGTTCACTGTGGCTTCCAATGCTTTTTAGCTCATTACCAGGGCACGGTTGCCACTGATTGCTCGGAGGAGGTCTAGGGCAATGATCATTATAACAGCTTATGTATCCTTACAGGGCGCTTTACAAAGCAAAGAAATACTCACTTTCACAGACCATTTGCTCCTCGTAATAGCTTTGTCAGAGAAGGAGAGATGGTTATCGACATTTTCTATCAGGAGAGAGAGAAGGAGAGCACTTCATATGATTTGCAAATGTGAACCCACCTCACCAGTCAAAAAAAAAAAAGACAAGGCTTGGGACCCAGTCTTCTCTGCACATATATCAGAGTTCTATCTTCTCCGGATACAACTCTGAGGACAGACAACCTGGAGAGAGAGAGCTTTTTTTTTTTCTTTGTTTGATTTAGGTTCTGATTCTCTGTCTTCCTCCCTTGGAGGACCAAGGATAGGGATGGAGTTCCAGAAGCGAAATGCAAATCGGAGACACAGAAACAGTCCAACAGCAAAGTCTCAGAAGGAGAGTTTTAAGAAACAGATGGGCCAAATGAAAAAATGAAGTGTCTCTTTAAAAAGATTGTACAGGGAGGCAATAGGCAGATAAAAGTTAGAGCCAAAAAAAAAAAAAAAAAAAAACCCTTCCAAGGGGCCGAGAAATAAATGACATCTTCAATGCTGAGCAAGCCAAGTGCATGGCATAACCCTGACCTACACCTTTTCTAAGACCCAGGATTTTCTATCAGAAACGTGGACAAAGAATAGCCCAAACTATGACATTTCTCCACAGTAAAGAAGAGAACGTGGATACCAAAAGCAAGATGTAAAAACTGTGAGTTATGAAACATTTTAAGAATGAGTGTTAATTATTTCCTGTCTGTTCATATGCAGGCTCTCAGACGGAATGTAAACACTTTAGGTAGGGCAAGCATAACCTCAGGGAGAGAAAGCATCAAAATGCTAATCCCCAAATTGAAATTTTTATAGCTGTGCATTTGCATATAGCCTAAAATCTCCTTGCAAATAGCTGGAATGCATTTAGTTACCTGTAAAACTCTCATATTGAGTTGTGATTAATTTATTATAGGTGAGGCGATGTTTTCTTTGCAAAAATACTTCTTTTCTCGGTTGTGCCATAGGCACCGGTAGAAAATTTAGAGCGCTTTCTATTCCATAGAATATGCATAGCAATATCAATAATAAATAGCTTTTCCCACAGTATAGAGCGGGAGGCTCTCGCTCAGAGAGCAGACTCCCGCCTGTTAAAGTAAAACTACCTCAGTGACGACAAATCTCAGGGAAGAGGGGAAGAGAAGAGAATTCTGGGTGCATTACCCCGAGGGCAGGGCACTCCCTGAATGGCCCACGGTGCCCTGGTATATCCACCCGGTAATGCTGGACAGGAAAACGCCAACATATTTTTGCACACGTGGCTATGACCCCTGCTTCCCCAGTGCAATGCCTCTTTCTTTCCCATAATGAAATCCCTTCCCCATGCCAAGCATTCCACTCCTCTTTTAAGAAAAATGGTGCAGAGTCCCGCTAACCTAAGACGTAAAGGTTTATGACTAAGATGAAATGCTTATGGCAGGAACAAACGCACCAGATTTTTTAAAGGTCTTGCTGAAGTAGTGCACATGGATAATGGCTCTAAAATCAAAGTGCTGAGTGCCTGTTCCCCTAAGGGTCTTTGTTGTTATTGTTACTCTTCACCCGAGGAGGATTTTTTTTCCCATTAATTTTTAGAGAGAGTGGAAGGGAGAAAAGATGGGAAGGGAAAAGAGAGAGAGACATGGATATGAGAGAGAAACATTGATTAGTTGCCTCCCACACATACCTCAACCAGGACTGGATCAAACCTGCAACCCACGTATGTGTCCTTGACTGGGAATCAAACCCATGACCCTTGGGTGCAGGCCGATGCTCCAACCACTGAGCAACGTCATCCAGGGCCCCTAAGGGCTTTGTGAACATAGAGATAGGTTATGTGGGTGACAGTCTCACTGGCTATTTCCATAGCACTTTTGCCTTTTAACGGGAATAACCAAAGACAGTGGGAAATAATGGGAGACTCAAGGATTTTGAATCATGACACAAAAAGAAACCTAGCTGATAGACCAATGAGAAAAATAAAAGTGTTGTGTCTGAGGCTGAGATGTTTAACAAACATCCTCGCTAATAAAAGAGTAATATGCAAATTGACCATCACTCCAACACACAAGATGACTGCTCCATGTGGTCAAAAGATCCTGTCCACATGTGAACACAAGATGGCCACCACAAGATGCCCAGTAGGGCAGGACAATTAGGAGTGACCAGGTCTGCAGGGGAGGGCAGTTGGGGGGGAGCAGTTAGTGGTGACCAGGCCCACAGGGGAGGGCAGTTAGGGGGAAAACAGGCTGGCAGGGAAGCAGTTAGGTATCAATCATGCTGGCAGGGGAGTGGTTAGAGGTGATCAGGCTGGCAGGCAGAAGTGGTTAGGGGGAATCAGGAAGGCAGGCAGGTGAGCAATTGGGAGCCAGCAGTTCTGGATTATGAGAGGGATGTCCAACTGCCCATTTAGATGTGATCCTACCTGGATCAGGCCTAAACGGGCAGTTGGATTGGGCCTAAATGGGAAGACGAACATCCCTCAAGGGGTCCCAGATTGGAGAGGGAGCAGGATGGGCTGAAGGACATCCTTTCTCCCACATCCCGTGCATGAATTTTGTGCACTGGGCCTCTATTAGAATTATAATTACTTTAATGCCATTTGGGTAACCTATGTGGTATTGACAAAATAAATAAATCCTATAGATTTTAACCTGAATTTTTAAGGGTTAATAAGAGATTATAAAAGCAGGTAAGGAAAAATGTATCTTTAGGATAATAAAAAATTAAGTGCTTCAAGTCCCATAAACCTTCCAATTCTGTATGCAAATCCACTGGCCAAGCATGGCTGCTGAAGTGGATAAAACCAGTACAAGGAGCTCTCCAGGTGGGTTTTAAGTATTTAAGCAAAGAAAAGAAAGAAATTCATGACACTGTGCACAGAGAATTAGAGGCTGTATCTGATATAATAAAGCAAATTATCTCCTTGGGAGTTCAACCAACGGGGAGTTCGACAGCTTGCTATGACTTGCACTGGCCACCAGGGAGTGGCGTGGAACGAACAAATATAAAACCAGATAGTACCTGATTACTGGCCAGGCCTAGGGACCATACCCATTCAGAATTTCTTGCACCAGGCCTCTAGTCATTTATATAATGGAAGATATTGTGATGGGAGAAAATGAGTGCCTAAAACATGGGTGTTCGAGTCTTGCCCTTTATTTGGATTTCAGTTTGCAACAATGTAAAAAGGAGAGGATAATAATCTCACTGTCCACTCAGGAATGTTACTGACAAGATGACCTCAGAGAGTACATAAAGGATTTTATAGTTTTATACATTGTGTGTGTGTGTGTGTGTGTGTATGTGTGTGTGTGTATGTGTGGTGTGTGCGTGTGTGTGTGTGTGTGTGTATAAAATATTAATGGTGATCTCATGTATATGTGCTGTGTGTGTCTAAAAGAAAATAGTTATTTCTATTGCTAAATTAATTCTTATTTCTCCCAATTGATTTAATTCTAATCATGTCTTATAAAATTTCCCAGCATTAATTAAGGGAGAGAGAAAAAAAATTAATCTAGCCTAACTTTCTGCCTTAGCTATGCTCTCTTTAAAATAATACATACAGGTTTTGTCTCGCGTAAAAAAGAGACAGAATTTTTCTGAATGTTGGAAGGAAAAATACATAAGGAGAAAAAAACCACAAATAGCCTACAATAAGTTTCTAATTAACCTTAAAATCTCTACTATCATGAATATAAAACCAGACAGTACCTGTCTTCATTAACATACATTTTTAAAAATATTTTTTGGCCGAAACTGGTTTGGCTCAGTGGATAGAGCGTCGGCCTGCTGACTGAAAGGTCCCAGGTTCGATTCCGGTCAAGGGCATGTACCTTGGTTGCGGGCACATCCCCAGTAGGGGACGTGCAAGAGGCAGCTAATCGATGTTTCTCTCTCATCGATGTTTCTAACTCTATCCTTCTCCCTTCCTCTCTGTAAAAAAAAAAATCAATAAAATATAAGAAAAAACAAAAACAAATGATGTCTCTCTCATTGTTGTTTCTAGATTTATCTCTCCCTTCCTCTCTCTCTCAAAAAAACAAACAAACAAATAAATAAAGACATACAAATAAAAGTCTGTGCATGTTCAGTACAGATGCAATCATTGTAGGCCTAACTACACATCAACAGTGTAGTGGTATTTCTGAATATTTTTGATTTGTGGTTGGTTGAACCTTCGAATGTGGAACATGCGGACATAGAGAGCCAACTGTAATTTGAAGTGGAGGTCATAATTAAACCAATTGAGGAGAGAGGGGTATAGAAAGCAATGGGTCCAGTAGATACTTGGCAATGGGTAATGGTTTTAGTAAGGAAAAATAAAAATAAAAAGCAAATCAAACACTGCCCAATAACTGTGTGGGAAGGCAATCACTAACTCTGATAAAAAAAAAACATATTCACTTTGGAATTTTAAAAACGTAAGTGATATAATTTGCAAAATGGGCTGAATAAGAACGACACTCTTGGATGTTTATTTTTATGCTTTCTGGAAAATGGGAAGGCATCATAGAACTCTCTTAGCCGTCTTATATAAGCAACTTGAGCCACTTGCTGTGACATGCGAACAGAGCTGGCAAGGGCCAAAGAATCCAGCCCCTCTCCTTCTTATCGCGAGGTAATTTGTAAATTGCCAAAGGGGTAAAATATGAACCCGAAAAATCACATCGTCAAAAGCACAGGTACTAGGGAAATTGGATTCAATGCGCCTCTTGAGATATTTCTAAGGAAGTGGTTTGCTTTTTCCTTTTCATCTTGAGTTCTAGGTAATTTGGCAATTATGTGCAAGCACTCAGTTTGGAAGCCTGGTGAGGATTTTATCTCTAAGTTTGGAAATACTCTCCTACTGAAAGTCCTACAATTTCCACATGCCTGGTAAAAAGGAAAACAGCCAGAGACAGGAGTTTGAAGGTCAGAATGTCCATAAGATATTTTGGAACCACTGGGAAAGATAATATTCTTGCAAGGTGATCCACTGTAATTAGGGAGTTAGTCATCAACTTCTGAAAGTTTAATGAGGAGATCATGCTCTGAAGAGGACTGTGAATCTCCTTTTTGTTTTTAAAATGTTTTCTTCTCTACATTATGAAGCAGAAGTATCATGGTGATGTTCTCATTTGCGTAGGCATCTCCCAGACAGGCATCGGATATATTTATTGTTCTTTTTAAAAAAATTTTTCTCTTTATTGTTGAAAGTATGACATATGTCCCCTTTGTTCTGTTTTGTTCTGTTTTTCCATGGACCTCTGACACCCTGTTCCCAGGCCTTCACCCCACTATGGTCTGTCTCCATGGGCCGTGCCTATACGCTTGTGTTTCCTGGTTGACCTCTCCCTGCCCACCCCTTCACCCACTGCCTTGATATGGCCATTCTTCTGCTTGAAATTCCTCATGGTCTCCACTGCCTATAGCAGGGACTCTCCTCATACTGGACCCTGGGCCCTGTTTGATTATTCCAGGCCCTCTTTGTCACGGACATTCCAAGCTTCCCACAACGGAGTCCTCTTCACTTAGCCTATTTTGCCACGTCTTTTTGTGAGACTTCAAAATACTGAAAGATTATCTGTTTGAAAGATTATTTGGATCCATCCAGTCTCTTGACCAGTGAACATTATCACCACACGTGATTTTACCTAATCAAATCCTTACACATCTTCAAATATCAAGTCCAGCCAGGGCTCTCTCTAGCAAGCACGTGCTAACCTCTACTTTCCAAACTCTGTGGATCCTCTGGGATCCATCTTCTCACCAGGTACATCAAGAGAATGATGCACGTTCATTCATCCGTCATCATTGCCAGTGCCTCTCCTTCAGGGAAAGCACTGTTTCTAATTGTGGGTGTACTCTCAGTTTGCAAATACAGTGGTACCTCGAGATACAAGTTTAATTTGTTCCGTAACCTTGAGGCATGGGAAACTATGAGATGCTCGAGTCTCGGTAAACAGGTGGGTTGTGTGCAGCCAGCCAATCTGAGCGATTACTCCTATCTCAAATGTTGCTCGTATTAAAAGCAAAAATCGCTCACTCGATGGCTCGAATCTCAAAAATCTCGTATGTTAGGGCACTCATATCTCGAGGTACCACTGTACTCGATGTGTAGTAAGCACTCACAATCGTTTGTTTCCTACTTGAAAAGAAAAACTCCTTGAGTCATAGAAAGAAAAGTTTATCCAGGAAACACATATTGTTGTTTTGAAGCATTTTTGTCGCTGAGACAGAGCGATGTTTTAATTATGTAACCCCCGCCCCTTCCATGATTTTCATAATCAAGCATTTGGGTATAATTTTGTGGAAGTACCAATGAATCTGCTGGACTTGCTTAATTGTAACCTAACAGCTTATTCCACTAAAGGCACCTTCCTTTTCGCTGATGTGATCATGACAGTTATTAGGAGTCCATTAGGGTGTTCCTTATGGGATAGACACAGGGAACAAATGCTGTCATTTGCAAATTAATGCTTGGTTATTAAAAAAAAAACTTATTCTCCCTTCCAAGTGATACTATGCTCTTTGATATCTGTCATGGAGAATGGGACAACAGGGGAAGGACTGCCATTACATGGAAAGCATAAAAGTGCCTTTGCAAGCAAAACTGAACACACACACGAGCTCAACTGGGAGCCATTCCGACCCAGCCTATACCAGTTCCCTCTGCTTTTGTGCCATGCCCTTTTCTAGACTGAATTTCTAGAGTATCCCATGACCTCGAACCTGATAAACGTCCTCATAGAAACAGCATATGGAACTCATTACTTTCATTGGATGCTAAAAATTCAGCTGTAGGAAAAACAGCTTTGTCTATCCGAACAAATCCAGCCCTCTTAAAATTAACCCACAAGTAAACAACAACAACAATAAACAAAGATGTTTTCCACTAAAACTAAATGTGGTTTGTATTTTGAATTCTGCAGTGCATGAGGATGGCCTGGTGAAGATCTTTGACATAGAGTAGTCTATGAAACACACACACACACACACACACACACACACACACACACACACACACCAGCCACAACTCATTAACCAAACCAGAACAGCATAGTGTGTGGTCTGTTACAGGCAGCTCCGGGAGGAAGGCCCATTCCCCAGCTCAGCAGAGATGCACTCAGATAAAAATACAGGGGTGCCTTGAGATACAAGTTTAATTCGTTCCGTAACCTTGAGGCGTGGGAAACTATGAGATGCTCGAGTCCCGGTAAACTGGTAGGTCGTGTGCAGCTGGCCGATCCGCACAATTACTTGTATCTCAAATGTTGCTCGTATTTCAAAGCAAAAATCGCTCGCTTGACGGCTCATATCTCAAAAATCTTGTATGTTAGGGCACTCGTATCTCGAGGTACCACTGTATTTGCCATCACATCTACAATGTCCGACAAACCACACATAGACTTAGTTTTCCTTATGTGGTTTCAGCTACTATGATTATCATCAACCCATCTCAATTCTATTGTATTTTCTTCGTGGCCAAACTAAATTCTTCCTTGCCCTGTGGAGGTTTCCCTGACAAACCCATACCTCACCCATCTCTCCTTTAAAAAAATTTTTTTTCAGTGTTTAGAGATTTAAATTGTCATGTAAATTGACTTCTAAATATATGTGTCATATTATAATGTAATGCTCCTTGAGGGCAAGACATAAATCAGTCAATGTATAGGCTCTTCCATGATATATCAAACAGGAACCACACAGGAGCTCTTAATAATTTATATACATGATGATTGTTTTGGAATATTGGGAATTCAGTTAATTGGTAGTAATCTAACTGTATGAGGTACTGATTTGTGTGGCTGGGGATATTTTAATTTGCTTTAAAGACCGAGTTGAAAGAGTTTATATAATTAACTAGAGGCTCGGTGCACAAAATTTGTGCACTGGCGGGGGGGGGGGGAGTCCCTCAGCCCAACCTGCACCTTCTCCAATCTGGGACCCCTTGGGGAATGTCCAATTGCCTGTTTAGGCCCGATCCCTGCCTGCCTGATTGCCCCAAAATGCTTCTGCTTTCCAGCCTGATCACCCCCTAACCACTCCCCTGCCAGCCGGTTTGATGTCTAACTGCTCTCCTGTCAGTCTGATCATCCCCAATTGCCCTCCCCTGACAACCTGGTTACTCCTAAATGTTCTCCCCTGCATATTCCCTCTTTATTAGGTAGGGTTTTTTCTTTAGCATATTGGACAGCACTAACTGGTTTGGCTCAGTGGATGGGCATCGTCATGCAGACTCAAGGGTCTCAGGTTCGATTCTGGTCAAGGGCATGTACCTTGATTGGGGGCACATATCCAGTGGGGAGTGTGTAGGAAGAAGCTGATTGATATTTCTCTCTTATAGAGGTTTCCAGTTCTCTATCCTTTTCCCTTCCTCTCTGTAAAAAATCAATAAAATATATATTTTTTAAAAAGAAACATTTAAGATTCCTCCATATTTGCCTGGCTGGTATGACTCAGTGGTTGAGACCCCAGGTTGCCACCTCTAGCCAGGGATTGTGCTGTGGGGGTGCATGTCCCAGCTAGACTGAGATCCCAGTCAGGCTGCCACTGCTCGCCAGGGATTGCACTGGGCGCTGAAGCTTCCCAGTTGGAAACCCCAGATTGCTGCTACTGGGCAGATTGGGGACTCTGGTGGGACTAAGAGGACTGGACACTGCCATCTTATGGCTATGGGCACCACCATTTTTGTCACAGAATGATGGCTAATTTGCATATTACTCTTTTATTAGATAGGATTGCATATGAAACAGTAAAGTTATAAAATAGACATCAGCAACCAGTTGGAAAAATTTAATTATTGAACATGACATTGGATGCAAACTGATTCTGGGTATCTGAAAAATAAAGAAAAAAATTCATTTTGCTTTAAAAATTGTCAAGTTTGGTCTAGCCAGTATGGATTCCAGATCAGGGCACATGTCCAGATTGCAAGTTCAATCTCCACTAGGGGGTGTGCAGGAAGCAGCCGATTGATAATTCTCTCTTATCATTGCTATTTCTTTTCCTCTCCTTCCTCTCTGAAATCAATAAAAACATATTTTTTAAAATGTCAAGCCTATGTTGAGAAACAAAATGTTTCATCATGCTAAATTTTGTAAAAAATAATGTATGCAAATAATTTATATATTTTTCTATAATATGTAAATTTTTTTCAGTTAAAACTTTTAAAAGATGCATGTATATTCTATTATTTCAAACCATTTTTTAGTATCAAAAGTAATTAAAGTGGATGGGATATTTCTTAAATCTAAAGGGTGACAGAATGTCTTTTAATCTTCAGGAAGTCAAGAGAATATGGTTACTGTTTGCCAGTTTCTAATAACCTACTACAGTGCAAAGGGTGAGCTTAGGAACTGACAGATGTAGATGCTACATCGGCCTTACATTTGGTTTCCTTTCAATTACCTTAAATGAACCTTAAAAAAGACAAAATTGCAGACAATTTATGAATTAACTCTCTAACAAATGCTTGAATGCTTTGTGCTACTGATTAAACAGGAATCATCAAATTATGGATCACAACTGTTTCGGAAGAATTCTCTGAGAAAGTGTAAGAGTTGGATTTGTATGTTTGCCTACATAAAGAGAAATGATGCATTCTAAATATGCATTTAAAGGTAAGGAGGAATACTAAATGGAACAAAAATATATTAAGGTAAGCTCTAGCATGATCACATACAAGGAATTTCACAAGTTCTTGGGTAGCTGAACACTAAGAAATCTATCCATTTGGCAAAGATGACTGGTGTCCACACACAGGTTTCCATCCCAAGCTGTGGCTAACTGGCTGTAGCCCTCTGGGCAAGTCATTATGTACTGCTGGTCTCTGCCAACTTTCCAGTGTAATATCCTTACTACTTTTGCTAAAAATTCCTCAGGTGACCTCAGCATCCATTTGCAAAATACCAATATACCTGTCCCGCTATCTATAATACAGCTGCCATGAAGATGAATGAGTTCATCTGGGAAGGGCTTTGACTTTTCCGTAAAAGTACTGAAAATTTCTTTTTAAATCTATTAATGTAACCCTTGAAAAAAAAGTCACAAGAAAGTCATCCCAATAGATGTAAAACAGGATTGTTTTATAATTAAATGTACCCGCACATATGCATAGCAAACGTTTCCTTTATATATATTTCAAAGTATTTACCAATAGCATATATAATCACTAAAATGTAGAAAAATTTTCGCTAAATTAATAAAAGATAGTATTTCCTGTGCTTACTACAGAAAAGTTAATTAAAAGTATAAATATTTTAAAAAGGAAAAAAATTTGCAAAACCGTAAAACATTGATTTGAATGCCCTAGGTAATCATCTGGAAAACAGAAGAAAAATGTATCTACACTAATAAAAGAGAACCATGCAAATGGACCATCACTCCACTACACCCACCAGCCAATCAGGAGGGAATATGCAAATTAGAAGGACAAAGATAGTGGCCTCCTAGCTGCTCCAGGCATGAAGTGGCTGGGCAAGGCAGGACACCTGCTATGAGAGGGAGGGCCAGTGGGGGGAGGCAAAGATATCTACAAGAGCAGCACTCTGGCTGCAGAAAAAAAACAGACTGCAAACTCTGGAGTCTGCAGCCAAGACAAAGATGGCAGACTCCAGCCTGAGTCTGCAGTAAAGACAAAGAAGGCAGACTCTGGCCAGAGTGAAGGCCTGGGTCCTGGTTGTTGGAGGAAAACTAGTGCTGGAAGCCAAAGAAAGGAAGGTCTATTGCACAAATCTCTTCATGCAATGGGCCTCTGTAAATATATATGATACAGTTATATTAAGGTCTTATTTTTTTCAATTAAATAAAAAATGATAAAATTTAAACATTTTAAGTAAAATAAAACTGAATTTTTTAAATCTAAATTAAATAAAATAGTTAAATAAAAGTATTTTAAAATAAATTAACTTAGGAGTATAACTCGTTATTAATTTAAAAACATTAACACATTCTCTATAAATGAGGGGAAAATACAAAAATTTATCTATTCACATTGACAGAGCAGATATAAAATCTGGTACCTAACAATATCCAAACAAGAAATATGAAGAAACTTCAATGATTTATAATTTTAAATTAAGAAGACTGATAAATATTAAATTGCTATATTATATAGTATGTTCAATAAATTAGAACTGGATTGTATCAGAACCTGATTGGCAAAGATGTCATTGGAACAGACTAATAATACCCTAAACAAGCTCAGATGTCTGTAACGTTTTTAATAAATTGAAGGTGACATTTAAATTTATTGGTGAAAGTTTGCTGTGTTTATTAAATGGGACTGAGAAATCTGGTTTACTATTTTGGAAAAAATAAAATAAAATTCTGACCATTATTCAGACCAAATTAAACTCTGCATTGGTTTTCTATATAAATGGGGGAAATTTAAGCCATATAATGTACTAAGATTATAATTATCTCTCTCTCTAAGACAGACTTGATATTTTCCGTTCTTGATATTCAGTGATAAGTATCCAAAAGGAAACCTATTATGCCAAGTGACAAACAGCATGTACTTTTATAGAAATCTAAATAACATGGCCAATAAAGTTAGGGGAACACATACAGATTCCCAATGTATTATGGAGAATCAGGCAATGTAGAGAAAGCCAGAGTAAACTGTTTTAATCCTGGGTGAAATAAGCCCAAAACATATGTGGATTGTGACATTACAGAGAGAAATGTCCTAATAAAGAATAAATAAATAATACTCTGAAACAGAGCAAAATATGAGCTCACTCTTCCTTAGAGGGACATCTGGAGAGAAATCTGTGGGAGATTAGGGTAGCACACAATGGGGGAGACTGCGAGGGGAATCAAGTTAGTTTGGACATAAAAATGATTGAATGAGCCAAGCTTACCGAAACCGGTTTGGCTCAGTGGATAGAGCGTTGGCCTGTGGACTGAAAGGTCCCAGGTTCGATTCTGGTCAAGGGCACGTACCGTAGTTGCAGGCACATCCCCAGTAGTAGGTTTGCAGGAGGCAGCTGATCGATGTTTCTCATCAGCGTTTCTAACTCTCTATCCCTCTCCCTTCTTCTCTGTAAAATCAATAAAATATATTAAAAAAATTAAAAAATAATAAAATAAAATGAGCCAAGCCTGCAGAAGCCAAACTTTCTTTGATCCTGCAGAGCTGTTGTTCTTAACCCAGCATTTAGTCCTAAGCAACATGAATCAGCATATTTACTAGTATGGCTGATACTGCCCTACCCTGCATGAAAATCCTAGACATGTGACTCACCATCCCAGATCACTGTCTGCAGGCGCCTTGGGACTGGAAAGAGAAAGATTTGATGGCTATAAAATGATATTTTTAGGAATGTTATGAATGATAGCATTTTTTTTAGACAACTGAATATAGATTGATTTTTAAAAGGTTAGAGAAATTATCACTATTGAGCTTTAGGAAAAACATTCCAGCTTCATTGTGGAGAACAAATTAAAGGGAGCAAGGTCGTGAGAGAGAATAGAGCATTTAAGATATTACCACAATAATTAAAATGAGAGTTTAATACCACTTGTGCAAATGAAAGTGGAAAAGGCCATAAGGCACACTGATAGATATAGACAGTGATATAGATAGAATTATGTGTAGAAAGAAATAGAGATGTTGATATGGATATCCTTTCTAATGAAAGAGAAACACACAAACTGACTGTACCTCCGCTATGCCCACAAGCCACACCCACAAGCCCTACCCACCAGCCAATCAGGAGCAAGTATGCAAATTAACCAAACCAAGATGGCAGTTAACTTGCATATCCCTGTGCAGAGCGAAGACTAAGACAGCATAGAAGGAAGTCAAGTGCTGCAGAAGGGAGGGAAGCTGCAAGAAGCAAGCAAGCGGGTGTGGTGAAGAAAGGGAAGCAGGCTGGGTGGCAGAGATAGGAGAGAAGCAGGCAGGGCAGCAGAGACCACTGCAGGAAGCCCTATTCTTGCAGGAATCTTCCTGCAATGGACCTCTAGTAGATATATAAATACAGTGGTACCTTGAGATACGAGTTTAATTCGTTCCTTAACCTTGAGGTGTGGGAAACTATGAGACGCTCCAGTCGAGGTAAACTGGTGGGTCGTGTGCAGCCGGCCGATCCATGCAATTACTCCTATCTCAAATGTTACTCATATTTCAAAGCAAAAATCGCTGGCTCGATGGCTCGTATCTCAAAAATCTCATATGTTAGGGCACTCGTATCTCGAGGTACCACTGTATAGATATCTGAGGTTGGGGAGACTACATTTTACTATTCATTTCACTCAGCTCCTCAATTGCATGTGACAGGGATGATCAACACTCCCTCTCCTTGAAACATTTCCTTTGTTGGCTTCTCTGCATATCCTTCTATTTCACAGGCCACTCCTTTCCAATGTCTAGCTGGCCCATCCTCCTCACCTTGATTTCTAAAACTTGGAGTGGCTGGAGGATCATTCCTTGGTTCTTTCCTGTTTGCTATCTATGCTTAATCTCCAGAAGATAACACAAAGCCCCTTCAGTAGCACCTGTATCATTGTTTTTGAAACTCTTCTTTTTATTACTTTTTGACCAGTCAGTGATGAAACGGTTTTCCTTGTATTTCCCCCGGCTATCAGAGACTGACACTTCAGTAACACAAGCACCATATATGACTGCCAGGTGATCTTGATGGCACCCAACAACACAATTTCTAAACGATTGCTCTCAATCCTGAGCCCTCTCAGTTCGCTTTCTGGTAATAGCCCTCACACTGATACAGACCAAGACCTGTATTTGGAGTGGCACTGACCTACAGTCTAACAACTCTCTTAGCTGTATCTCCACTTCTAGTATGGCCCTTAGCTCCAGATCCAGGGTGTCTATTCACCGTCTCTAGATGGATGTCTAATTTATATTTTCAATATAACGTGCACAACACAGAGCTCTTGACTTTCTTCCTCACACTTCTTCTTCCCAAAATGTCCCCATCCTAGTTAAGGGCATTAATATCTTCCCATTTCTTGAGCCAAAAATGTTTAAAAGCACATTTTATCCCTCTCTCAAGCTCCATAATAAATTTATGTATTGACCAAACCTTCAAAATATGTCCTGACTTTGTCCATCGCCACCCCACTCAACACAGACCAAGCCACCTCCTGCTCACAAGAACTGGGACAATGACTTCCTAACCTGACTTCTGCTAATTCTTTCTCTTTCTCTACTGTCTGTTTTCCACAGAACCCAGAAACATCTTTAAATATGTTTTTATTGATTTTTGAAAGAGAAAGAGAGAAATATTGATGAGAGAGAGAGAGAGAGAGAGACATCCACAAGCTGGCTGCCTCCTTTACACCCCCTACAGGGAATCAAGCCTGCAACCTGGGCATGTGCCCTGACCGGAACTGAGCCAGGCACCTCTTGGTACATGGGATGATGCTCAATCCACTGAGCCACATCTGTCAGACCAGAAATAATTTTTAAAACATAAATTATAAGATTTCTCTGACTTGCTCCAAACTCTAATGGCTTTCCATCACACATGAAGCCAAATATACAATCTTTATTTATCATGACCAAGGATGCCTTATTTCATCTGAAAATTATCTCTCTGTGGTTATTTCCTCATATTTAGTTTCACAGGTTCAACATAAGCTTTCCGGAATTCAGTGAAGGTCAACTGGCCTTCTTTGTGCCATCAGATCTGAAATCCACAGCCACAACCCTCCCCCACCCAGGAAGATACCTACACCTTTTCAAGGTAGTATGTGAAGGCTGGTGTGTGAGCAAGAGAGCGGATGGCGCAAATATATCTAATGCCACAGAGCTTTGCAAATCATGGTCAAGTGTAAGACTGCATTCCAAGTGTAGAAAGAAAGCCTTGGGCCATTCTCGGCAGAGGATGAGAGTTGGTCCGATTTGCATAATTAAAAGTTTACTCGGGGTGCTAAGAGTGGGAGAAAGAGGAGGTGGTAGCTGGGCAGTCCCAGGGGGCACTGGCCTTGCGTGCCAATGTGAGAAGGAGCAGGATCCTCGCTGCATGTTGGAGGTGGATTCGTAGGCCTTGCTGATTGGAGGCAGGGCTGGAATGAATTAGTGAGGTCAGAGTCCCCGCTGTTGCCAAGCATTTGAGTGGGTGATGATATTTCTTTTTATCGCGGTCCAGATGCCCGTGTCTTTTCAGTTCTATTTCCCTCTAAAAGCTCCTAACAGAGACAGGCAGACCTGGAATGTATTAGCTCGGTTGCCCTTGAGAACCTTACATAATCTTTCTGAGTTTCAGGTTGATGTGTGTGTGTGTGTGTGTGTGTGTGTGTGTGTGTAAAATTCAAATATCAAAATATTACCCGCAGGGCTTATAAATCTTAAAGGTGTGTATACGAGAAACATGTATTCCTTTACCTGCTTAAGTCTAGGGGTTCACCAAATGATAGCTACGTCTGTAATCGCTGTTATTTTGTAAATGACTGCTATTATATCCTGATGCTCTTTTGGGGGTGATTTATGTTTTCCAGTGATTGCGAGCTAGCCTTTGTTCTCTTATTTCTGATCAAGTGCACGAAAGAGTTTCCTTGCCCTGGAGTTATCCTCCTGAATCCCAGCAGAAGCAGAGAGATTCAGGGTTTGCTAGTACCTTCCAAGGTCACATGCCCTAGACCTTTTTTTTTTTCTGTGCAAAATTGAGAAACAGCAGGTCACTCAGCAGGAGCAGGGAGCATCAGTGGATATGGTTCAATCCCAGGGAAAGGTCGATCAACTCGGGTAGTTTGGTTCAAATGAACGAAAACAAAACAAAAACAGTCTGCTGAGACTGCTGGGTAATGAGGAAGATATTTCAGCAAGGACAGAGAAAACGGGAAATAAAAATACATTTACCTCAAATGATCCAAATCTGCAAGTGGATAAACAATTTTTTTAATTAAAGTTAAGCCCCAATAAAATGTTCAGCTAATACAGATGAGCCTGAAATTAAAAATCCTCTACTCTCAGTCCACCCCTTGGAGGTAATTAAATTTTAGAATTCTGTTTTCATTCTCCTGGTGATTTTCCACATATGCTTATTCACTTGATTTCTTAATGTTATCTGATTTTAATTACTACCTGCTTGCTCCCTGCGACCAAATTTGAGCACCTCCCCTGGTCTTGTTTTTCTCCCCTCAGCCACCTCGCAGCTTTCATAATTATTTTACTTTCATACATCTATTGGTCGCACTTATTTATTTTTAATCCACTGACCTTTTAGACCAGTGGTTCTCAGCCTTTCTAATGACGCGACCCTTTAATATAGTTCCTCATGTTGTTGTGACCCCCAACCATAAAATTATTTTTGTTGCTACTTCATAACTGTAATTTTGCTAGTTGTTATGAATCATAATATAAATATCTGTGTTTTCCGGTGGTCTTAGGCTCTACAGCAGCGGTCCTCAACCTGTAGGTCACAACAGGGTCATCTAAGACCATTGAAAAACACAGATATTTACATTACGATTCATTAATACTAGCAAAATTATAGTTATGAAGTAGAAACAAAAATAATTTTATGGTTGGGGTTACCACAAATGAGCAACTGTATTAAAGGGTCGTAGCATTAAAAAGGTTGAGAACCACTGTTTCAGACAGTGTAATTAATTCCCTCTTTACAAAAAAGAAGTACTTTATCCCTCACTGGTTTTGCTCAGTGTATAGCTCATTGCTCTGTGGACTAAAGGGTCCCAGGTTCGATCCCAATCAAGGGCATGTACCTCAATTGTGGGCTCAATCCCCAGTGGGGGATATGCAGGAGGCAGCCATTGGATGATGTGCCCCTCTCATCAAAGTTCTTATCTCTCTATCCCTCTCCCTTTCTCTGTCTCTAAAAATCAGCGAAATCATATTTTTTAAAAAACAGACATAGGTTAGCAACCCTACATTCTCATTTCTTTTCCTTCTAACATATACACTCTTTTAGTTAAACCAGAAGTTTACAATTTAAAAGTTTACAAAATTTATTTTCCAAACTATAACTCTGCTTTACGTGTCAGTGTTTGTCTCATTGAGCTTTAAAAATTTGGAAATCGATTAGTAGTATTCATCTTGTTACTATTATATCAACGTCATTCACTTCCATCCACTGGGTTCAGAGGAAAGATGAAATCCTTTCACAGCAAACGTGCTCTCCAGACAAAATTTCCCAAGTACTAAGGTCAAGGGCCTTCTCCTTTCTCCTCTCTGTCATTTTCTCAAAATCGCACCACTTTTTGACCTCCATATTTGAACCATGGCTCTCTTGCACGGCATTTTTTTCCCACAGAATTTCCCAGTTCCATCTGTTCTCCTTGAGAGAAGAAATACGTGGTCCTCACCATTTCACTAAGATCATCCAGTTCCCTGAATCATATTATTTGTTGAAGGAACAATGAGCTCAGGACCTGAGATTATGTTCACTCCCTCTCCTCATGTAGAGTCCAGTGTTTCTGGGATCCAATATCCTCCAGATTTGCTTCCTGTTTGATTGTTATTTATCATTATCATTATTATTCAGAGCCAAGAGATATGTCTCCACTCGGAACCAGGGGGAGCACAAGCATTCATCTTCATTAGTGCTGCAGAGCAGAAGATGTGGTTTTATAATCAAAGATATTTGGTTCTTTCGTTCGCTGACTCCCACTCTTGTCCCATGATATCCTCGGAGTGATGGCTATCACGTATCTTCATCTTATGCCTGAATCTAATTACATGCTGTTAGCGATGGACAAGAAATGTGAACTTTCTCTCCCTTCAGTGACTGAAGCTTTCATGGAGCTTCCTCAACAATGTGAGTATGGCCCTGGCACGTGTTGCTCCGTGCATAGCTCACCAACCCAAGAACCTGTAGGGTTGCAGGTCAGATCCCCGGTGCACAGGAAGGCAACCAATCCATGTGTGTCTTTCCTTCTTCCTTCTCGCCTCCCTTCCTCCCATTCTCTCTAAAACTCAATGGGAAAAACTCCTACAGGGGCAAGATGTTTTTAAAGACAAGAACCAGGGGGTAGGGGGGAAGCAGATGCAGAGGCAAAGAAGCAATGAACAGACTGTCCGGGTACAGTGGGAAGACAGGGGAGGTTGGGGGGGAAGGGCCTGTAGATCAATGGAAGGACTTGTAAGCATGTGTGTAGGCATAGCCACTGGATACAGGGCAATGAGGGGGAGACAAGTGAAGGCATGTACTGGGGGGTGGGCAGGGCAATAGGGAAAAAATAAAAATAAAATAATAATTTAAAAAAACTCATCCTGGGGGTGGAGATTAACAGCAAAAACAAAAGAATGGTAGCACAGTATAACTGTTCTGTAGTGATTATACCAAATGAGTGGCATCCTCACACCTTTCCCTCTAACCTAGCAAGTCTGATAAGGAAATTATTCCTCGTTTCAGTTTGCAGGAACCAAAGCACCAAGATTTCCTCACCATCTCAAGGCCTCATCAGGACTTGAGCCTCCCTAACATCTGAGTCTCTGGCTGATATACCTTCTGCCTTATCACAGGCACTTTTTTGGTGATGCGCTATAGAACTTGAAGATGTGAAAGGAAGGAATACACTTGAATAATGCCTCCTCAAACGCATAAATTGTGAAGCAAATGGTGAAAAATAAATAAATGTTAACAAGCAAATTTTTATTTGAGAAGTTTGGAGAAGCTGGCATATACAAGGTAAGGTCGGAGTCTATGCTGTGAACCAATATTAACGATGATGTTTGTATGTATCCTATTGTGAAATCTTTAATATAATATTCTCAAAATTGTGTTTCAAGAACTATTTGTTCCATAGGATATGCAAATATTACTCCAAACAGGCTCTGTGTTTGAATGACTGGGGATTATAAAGTCAAAATAAGTTGAACAGGTGTGTTACTATCAAACCTCATGAAAGTATAAATATATGCTAATTGTATGAGTGTGTGTGTGTGTGTGTGTGTGTGTGTGTGTGTGTGTATGAAGAGAATAAAATTCTCCCCAAATTATGATACCCTGGGACATTCCTTCCTTAGCACATCACACTAGGCTAGTGTAAAACCCACTTTGTGGAACATTACATCATACATATGCCACATTACCTCATGTCATACGCCACACCAAAATAATATGGTCTCCTTGATGCAAGCATATCATATTTATTGAGACCTTCAGGATTTCAAAAGACAGAGCATTCTCTATTCTCACTCACAATAGTACAAGAAGGAAAGGTATCTTCCAGCTTCCAACTGTATCCTTTCAATAGTATACGTGCCTTTAACAGCAAGCACAAATACTTGCCCCATGCCAACATCTCCCTCGTTAGAGACTGGCCATGTCTAGATTACAGAAAGTCCTTGATGTGTGTTTGTAAGCCGTGATTTTGTTTTCAATTGGCATAATTGCCCCGCGTTGACTTTCCAGTGTGTGGAGTGCGGGGAATTTTCATAAGAATGCAGAATTGTCTGATTTCAGTAAACAGGTCTTGAACTCAAATATGGAAATTAGCAGTTAGAGTGGACCTGAGAGGCCCGGATGGAGGGCAAAGCATTTGTCTTTCAGGCTGGGTGGTAATTAATCAAATAATCTACTCTTGTGCCAGGGCACAGTGGGGGATTCGTTTCTGCTAACAGACGATCATCATTTGGAAAGTGAACAGCTTTGTTAGAACTTGACTTGCAGGAGTTGTGTGTTGTTAAACGAGGTCATCTGTTTGTTTTTCGGCTACCTAGCTGGAGGAAGTACATGTGTGTATGTCTTTTATATTTTAAAAAAAGCCTTGCAAAGAAATACCATGTTAGCTCAGCAAGCAGGACAGATTCGCTTGCTGTTCTTGTTTTAATGAGTAACCTGATCCTCAAGGCTTTCAAAGGTTAAAAAAAAAAAAAGAAAAAGAAAAAAGCAATAGATACATTCCACCAAAAAAAATTTCATAGTGAAATCTTCTAACGGTAGGGTAGATGCTAAAAGAAGGCAAAGTAGAGAATTTTCATCAAAAATTACACTTAAAAATGCTTCCCTACAAATGAGATTAAAGTGGATGTTTAAACATTCCAGCAGAAAAAAAAAATGTTTGATCTTTTAAAGTTTACTGTATTTTTAAGTATTTTATCAGACAAAAATATTTCTTTTTAAGTACCCTCTGAATAACTATTTAATAGGCCTTCGTATGACATGCAAAATGTTTTCTATAATTCTCATTTTGCTATGCCTTTAAAATATTCTTGAACCTTATTACATGTGATGAAGACTTTTAAAATCCTATATACAAAATTTTGCATAGATCTATTATTTGAATGTTTTATATAACACATGTTTTCTTTTATTAAAAACTAATCTATATACATGGTAAAGTTTTATATGTAGATGAACACAGAAAAAGTAGTAAAAAATAGTTATATAATTCCTTGGCCCAAGTTTGACATGAAATAATTATGAGTTTCCTTCAATAATCTGCATATTACAAAAGTGGGAGCTACCAACTTTGTAGGTTGCTTTTACTTTTCTCATTTTGGAACATTTTTCTGTATCATTAAATTTTCTAGATCATTCTCCCAACTTATTAGAAGAGATTAGTAGCATGACTATTCTTGACAGCCATGAACAAGTCAATAAATTATTTTGGTCTCACTATACTTATCTGTAAGAAGAATAGAGTAAATATTAATTGTACCTTCTCATAGGGTTCTTGAGAAACTTTATATATAATATGTACTATAAATATGTGTATATATTTTATAGATATGTATAGGATACACATATTTACCAGTACACACTCTCTTAGCTTCTGAAAGGATATGCAAGAAATCATTAATAGCATTTATCTATAGGGATGGAGTTTTTACAACATAATATTATAAAAATGCGATTGTATCATTTGTATTTATCAAAAGGGGTTTCTAAAGTTTAAATTATGAGCTGGTTAAGGTTTTTAAGTGTGTCTGTGCTGCTGGCATTTTAAATATTAATAAATACAGGTATGTCATTAAAAACTACAAAAGGAAACCTATGGCCTAATCTCTCTCTCCTATAATATAAGACTACATCTTACCTATCACGGTTAGATATAGAGTCTCATGTTATTGGGGATGTTGACAAATCAGAGTCTTCTAAGAAAGAGAACCAGACTTCTTAGAGACATGAAAAATCTTTTCCATGTAGGGAATGGCTAAAAACCAAATGCTGAAAAAGAAGACACTGGAGAGGAAGAAGGTTGTAAAATGATGTTATCAAATTCTAGAGGGCTGCCCAGTGGAAGTTTTCACCTGTATAATAATAGAGCCCATTCGAAGATGAGAGAGTAATTTTGTCACTAATCCTTCCACTAACTTAGTCCACAAACACTCACGTGCCTGTCATGTGCACTGCATTTATCTACAGGGAAGACAAAGGTACTTCTGAGAACAAGGCTGCAAATGTTCTGGTTTCAGTGCACATCCTCAATCAGAGAGCATATACATCTTTCCAGCCACCAAAGTAATAATGCATCCCTGTCCCAGGATAAAAGAACATTTAGACTCCATATGTTCTTTTAACTTTTCTTTTTTTTTTTTGAGATAATGAAGAGTCACATGCATTTGTTAGAAATAATACAGAGATGCCCTCCCGGCAGCTAAGTGCTTGAGCATCAACCTGTGAACCAGGAAGTCATGGTTCGATTCCCAGTCAGGGCACCTGCTCAGGTTTCGGGCTCTATCCCCAGTGTGGGAAGTGCATGAGGCAGCTCATCAATGATTCTCTTTCATCGTTGATGCTTCTATCTCTCTTTCTCTCTCTCCTTTCCTCTCTGAAATCAATAAAAATATATTTTAGAAAAAGAAAGGAAGAATAGAGAGAGCCACGCACCCTTCACCCTGTTTTTCCAATGACAACATCTTGTAAAACTATGGTACAGTATCATAACCAGGCTATGCAAAATTCAGAACGATTTTCTCACCACCAGGAGTCTGTCCATTGTCTTTATGTACCCACACCCACTCCCCCCCCCCTTTTTCCTTAATCTCTGACAACTGCTATTTCTATAGTTCTCTATTTCTATAGTTCTGTCATTTTACAAATGTTGTCAAAGTGGGATCTCATAGGATGTAAACTTTTCTTCATCTGGGAATGTCTTGATTTTCCTTTCGCTTCTAAATCATTTTCTGATGTAACAGTCCCTTCCTTCAACACTCAAAAAGATGTCACCTCCTTGTAATCCCCCTTGCTTCTGATGAGAAAACTGTTGTTATTCAAGTTGTGTTTTTTATTTTTTTTTAATATATTTTATTGATTTTCCATGGAGAGGAAAGGAGAGGGATAGAGAGCTAGAAACATCAATGAGAGAGAAACATCAATCAGCTGCCTCCTGCACGCCTTCTACTGGGGATGTGCCCTTGACTGGAATCAAACCTGCAACCTTTCAGTCCTCAGGCCGATGCTCTATCCACTGAGCCAAACCAGCTTCAGCTCTTCAAGTTGTTTTTATCCAATAGGTATGGTGACAGCCCCTCCTCAGGTGTACACAGGGTCACTGCTTCCTGGAGGGGAAGTCCACTTTCTCCTCTCAGCCTTCATTGGCTCCCAAGGAAGAGAAAGATTCCTCGTTACTGCTGGGCCAGGGTGGGAGTTGGGCCTTTGTTATTTGGGCGGGAAAAGATAGAAATACCTTCCACTTCTTCTCACAAGGCCTCACTGAGAGCACTCACAGCTGGCTTCGCTATTCTGATTGGTGGTGAAAGTGTTGACTCTCCATTTGGTCTCCTCTGACCTCTCCCCATTTAACCTCATTGCTGCTGGACGGCGGTGAAGGTCTAGACTCCCCCGATGATCTCCGCCAACAATGCAGGGCCAGGTCTTTGCGATGGTCCAGGAGAGCCCCCTTCAGTCTTTGCTGGCATAAGCAGGCCTAGGTCGCAGCTTTTGTTTTTGTGTTTGGTCAGGGGAGAGCAATTACTGTCGAAGGGTAGTTTTGTTTGTTGGTTTTTCCTTGCTGAATGCCCCTCTCCTGCCTCCATGGCCTGAGAGAGCAAACCACTCTCAGGGCTGTTGTGGTTCAGCGAGTTCCTGGCTTCTTCCATTTCCAGGCTGATACGTGACAAAATGAAAACCTAGGGACTTCATCATCCTGAGATCTCTCACCGGTCAGTTTTCTCTGTCCATTTTTCAGGGTCTTTTTTCTGTTTCCTTTCTGTATAAAATCCAGAGTTTTTACTTGTATTATGACAAAAAAAATGAAGGAAAAGATATTCTGATCCATCTTCCTTGAAATTAAAGTCAGCCCAAGTCTTTAATTCACTCCATTTCATCAGCATAGACCCTCTTAACCAGATGACCAATTTCTTATGTCTTCATATGCAGAGATCAGTATGCTCAGTCCAAGATAGGAATCTAATTTTACTTTAGTGCAAATAGTATTTTTTAAATTAAAACCACACAAAAAAATTAGAACAATTCTGAGCAATAGAATCAATTCTCCAACAAAATGAAGGGAGAAAAGAAATTTCTAAGTAAAATATCTCTTTTTTTAAAAAGCTGGCTAGTCAACCCATTGACTTCTTGGGCTAGGAAAGTGAGATTAGGCCTGTCTGGATCTCAGCTTCCTTGGGTATAAATAAGCAAAGATGTGATCTTAGGAGCATGTGGTGGTAGTAGGACTGAAATGGTAAAGTAGTGAAATATATAATATTATTTATTAAATAATGTATATTTTTATATAACCTGTATTGTTTATTGTATATCTCACTCGTCTAGTATTTAGTCTTTTACAACTGGATAATTTGCATTTGTTTGCAGTTTTGCTAACATTAAAAAAAACACATCTGCAGTAATTTCCAAATCCCCATTTCTCCTGTCCAAAAATATGACTCAGTGTGACATTCTTATTTCTTTTTTTAAATAGCTCTAACTAACGTAATTGGCCATAAAACAAACACAACCGGAAGTGAAGCAATATAAGGTCTGTTACAATGAGCTTACTTTATCACCGGTTTTTCCTAACGGGATTATGGTCTATAAATGATCGTGTTACCATAGCAACCACTTTACAAGCCACTCTGGGCTATAAATGCAATAACAACACCTGTGTACCATCATTTTCTTTGGTGGTTTGAATTATTTTTCTCCCCAACCCAATAAGACACCGAAAAACAACCTATTGTTTCAATCGCATTCATTTTAGGTTCGGTTATTGTGAATATGAATCAGTAACTCCATACCAAAGAGGATTGGAAAACTGTCTTGAGAATCTGGCCAAGTTAACCCCGAATGACCTCATATCACTGGTTTACAAGCAGGAAACATAAGAATCTTAATAGAAGGGTTAAATTCCCAAGCAGAATAAAATAATAAATAAGAAAAGTTTCCTTAAATATACTTTAGAATCTTTTTTCCCATGAAAAATCACCTCTGTTATGGCACCTCCTTCTACTTAATATTCATATAAGCATGCTATAGTATGGAATTAAACTATTCTGCTGTGGTAAAAGCTGGGTAGAATGTCTGTTGACTCCAAAAACCATCGTTGGCTTCATTATTTGCCCTCCGATTGTAATTTTACAAATTGGAAGTCTTTCCCAAGAAGCAAGTAGAGAACATGAAAGAAAAAGGTGGTCAGCAAAGGCAATGTCCTCTCTCGGTTCACAGGCAGAGTAATCTGAGTTCCCCCATTGTGTGTGCCAGGATGCTCTCCGTTATGCTTGGGTTACGGACAACTCCCAATTCTCAGTGGACAGCAAACCACGAAGATTTACTTCTCCCGTCAGTCCCTTACCTGTTCTGGAATAGGAGTAGGACTAGGCGGACAGAGGTCCCACTATTTGGAACGAAGGAACTACCCATTTTCTTGAAAAGATGGTGGCTACTTTTACCTGATTATGTAAACATCCCTGATTTGGTCACTGGTGAATTCCCAAAGCACACCTCACTTGACCTTGTGGAATGACCTTGATTTTGCAGGGAAGAAGATAACTTGCAAACTGGTTGCTCCTCAAGAAAAGAACTCAAAGCCATTGCTCGCTAAGTGTGCTATCGAATTTTCTATTGTACCCTTCCTGTGCCACAATGGCAATTCCCCCAGAGTTTAAGTGTTGCCAGAGCTAGACTATTAATTTATAATCATATTGGAATTTGTCCACTGGAGTATTTAATGCCCATGAATGTGTGTAACATTTTACCTCTGCATCCTTTCCAATCAAAGGTATACTCCTCCAGGCAGGGACTTTATACCTGTTTCCCTTTTTTCACCACTAATATCTATTATTCAATTTACCATATGTTCGCACTAGTTGTGGTTTTTCTGAGTATGAATTGAAGAAAGTTGGGGATGTTTCCAGAGAAAAAGTTGTGGCAAGATCTTAGATAATTCTGGGGTAAATTTTTAAACTATACTGAATTTTAAAAGACCTGATAATTTTCAAAATCTGCTATGGTAACTGCTAAACTCTCTTTTGGGGCCCTATGTGTGTGTGTTACACTGTATAGTGTAACTAAATATGTAGATTCCTAGTATATTGTTTAAAGTACTTTTCTTCCTCTTCCTGGTATATTCACTTGCAACACAGTTTTGTACCGATTCTCTTAAAAGTACTCTTTTAAAAAAAACTTCGGAATAAAATATAACAAATCAAACCTTATCCAAATTTCAGAATGTGTGTTTATATGAATGCATCATATAATACAAACATACAATTCATTTCAAACAATTACAGTTGTAGAAGTTCACAACCATTAGGGAAATTTTTATTGCTTTCTCTACAAAGATGGTTTTTGAATATTGTCTTGATATTTTAAAAAATGTTTTTCGAACTACTGAAGCCAAAAGTTTTGGATTTTCAAAGTCCTCAGAGAATTTAGTTGAGAGATGAGACACAGCAAGGAGCAACCGGGGACTTCATAATACCTGACATTCCAAGATCATTAAGTTTTCATTGGAGAATTAAACATTAACCAATAAACCTGAAGGTAAACATGTGAGGAAGTGAGAAAGCCACTGTTTCTCTTCCATTTTAATAGAATCCTCTAACAAGACATTAAGGTTTGAAATGCTTTAATTTAGATGGTCTTGTTAGTCACTGGAGACATCAAATACCAAATGCTAATTAGATCATAAGGTATAATAACTAACTAGATGGAAATGCCAAAATACTAAAGGTTATTCAGTCATCTAGAAATGAGAATTTTCCCCAGAAGACACATGAGACATGCTAGTTTCCCCCCCAGATGAAAGAGGAAATGCAGAATGGTTTCAGTCACAATGAAGAATAGTTACCTCATATTTACAGTGAGAAAACTGCTATATACAATCATAAATACCCTAGACAGTAAGTTATTGATATTTATCTCACAAGTTACTATTAACATACGTACTTATTTATATATCACTTTAAGTGTAAAACTTTACCCAAATATGTATGTATGCACATATGTGTGTATGTGTATATCAATAATGAGTGAATGAGGGATATTTTTGAAATACTGTTTATTAACTTCAAGTAGCTATTACATAATGTTAACTGATTAGAGACAAAGTTTATATAAACCAGGATTACTTTATGGCTTTAATCAAGATTAGCTAAAAATCATTTTCATAAGCAGAACTTATAACCATCTTTGCATTTAAATTGTGCTTCAGAAGGCTCTCTTCCCTTCTAAAGTGTATACAATTTAATATTGTCAGCAAAACATGTGTCTAATTATTTTATTTGCCCAATCCCAAGTGAAATGTGTGCATGTGTGTGTGGAGAACATGATGGAAAACAATGCATGGCATTATGTGAAGTAACACAGCTTATTAGTTGTGAAACCCAGACTAAGAAAAATACACTTAATTTCTCAAAGCCTCAGATATCCCATCTGTAAAATAGAGATCATTGTATCACTATCTATATATATAAAAGTCTAAGCAACTGGCTGACAGGCCAGTAGCTTTCATGCACAATGACCACAAGGGGGCAGATGCTTCGACTGATAGTTATGATGCACACTGACCGCCAGAGGGTAGATGCTCAATGCAAGAGCTGCCCAGCTGTGGTGATTTGGCAGCTGCAGTTCTCAGGTAATGCACAAGGAACCAGAGAGAAAAAAGTCCGATTCTGGGGTGCGACACCCGAGAACTGTCCTCTTGCAATCCAGGACCCTGTGGGGGATGTCAGAGAGCCAGTTTCAGCCCAATCCCCACAGGCCAGACCAAGGGACCTACAGGTGCATGAATCTGTGCACCACGACTCTAGTATCAAATAAAAGTGATATCTGGTCATTAAGAAAGAGGGTTACCAACAGAATGACATAGAAACTCTAGCTCCTCACCTTAAGATCAAAGCTTAGAGTGGGGAGTGCATTATTCTGGTCTAAACCTGGGAACAGAGAAAAGCTCAAACATGTCTGTCTCCTAAGAAATCAAATTAGTGCATACATTTGTGGATCATGAATCCTCTCAACTGACAATCAAGTCTGAGGAAGTAATCAGCAGTATGCCCGTCTACAAAAGCTGTTGCTCCCTGAATCAGGGCTGCCAATTCGAAAATAGCATATAAACTATTCAGACCTACTGAGGAGTCTCTACATCCCGCCAGAAGGAGAAATATGGAAAACAACTTTAAAGATCATGGATCCAACCCCATTTCCCCAAAAGACCTGTCATTAGAGGCAACTGCAGTCATAAGAAAGCTGGTTTCAGAAATGTTTTGATACAACCAATGGAATTTAGAGAGGGCGATGGAGAACTAAAAACAGCACCTACCCATCCGTAACTTGGAAATGTTGTTAAAATAAACAGGACCGTTGCTGCATTTGGCTTGCAGTGATCACTATAAAGGAAGAGGAGCCTTGATTAACTTTTATAGAAACTACAGTAAATGGGGACATGAAGAGTTTATGAAAGAAAGTGAAAGTGGGAGTATTTGCAGAAAGTGGGCCATTCTCTTTCTTCCTTTTGGGTTCATTCATTTGTTTGGTTTTCTACAGTTCTGTTCTTTACCTTTTGCTCTTCCTGTGTACCCAACAAGTATATAATGAATTCCACAAATTAAATTCTTTCCGTTCTAAACAACTGAGGTTGTCTCTTTATTAATCGTGATCCTGATTGCTACACTACTTATTATCAAAAGCTGACTTTCAAAGCTGGGATTCTGGATTAGATAATAAAACGCTCGACAATAAATTCAACTATGACCCAACTGCCAATTAGAAAATAGGATACTGGAGTCATTCAAAACACATACAAAAAACAACAACAATTAAATGATCATTTATAGAACCTTGAGATACAGTGCACATTAAGATGAAATTTGGATGTATCTGACACTTTTATAATATGTTAACTACAAGGATTTTATGATGGTCATGCTGCATCTGGTTAATCAAATAATTTACAAAAAGACAATAACAAACAGGGTCTCAAACATGAACAGGAAACCATAAGCTTTTATGGAATTCTCACAATAACATCATTTTTGTAGTACATGGTGTAGACATAGATAAAAATCAGAAAAGTTCATTAGTGCGTGTTTAATTGTTCTTTTGACTTAGGCAGGGTTTTTTTTTATTGTTTTCAAAAACAATATATATTCCTTCTATAGACTTCGACAAAGACAGTCTGACCCCATCCACCTACCCTATCACAATTGAACTCCGCTCCCTAAATATGTTCACTCTTAAGTTGGTTTATCGTCACCCAAGCCTTTTTACCCCATACATTACTCATTGTTATATATTTATATTTAAGAGAATATTTAAAACTGAAATCCGCATCTTCCATCTAAGGCACACTTCGTTTTTATCTTTCCTCTTCAGCAGCCCTACAATTGGGGGTATCGTATAATTGCTGGCATCTCTCAGTGGCCAAAGTCAATATTTGCACATTCTAATGTCTGTTATGATAGGATGCATTTTCAGTCTGCAGTATCATGGAATTGAGGGTCACTTTTTAAATGGCTGTACAGACTCTGTTTTATGGATATACCATGTTTTATTTTGTTACCTCCAGCACTGGACATTAAATTTTAAATACATATTAAATTCACAGATTCACAAATTCACATGTGAATTGTGGGAAGATTTGGAATGGAAAAATCTGAACCCCCAAACACTCCATCCTCCCTTGTCATGTCAGAGTAAAACAGCCTTCTCGTATTTGAAAACCAATGAAAACCAGATGCAAAACAAAAGGAACCCTCGTGCACTGTTGGTGGGAAGGCAGACTGGTGCAGCCACTGTGGAAACCAGTATGAGTTTCCACAAAAAGCTAAAAATGGATCTCCCATTTGACCCAGTGATCCCACTGCTAGGAATATATCCCAAGAAACTAGAAACACGAATCAGAAAGGATATATGCACCCCTATGTTCATAGCAGCACAATTCACCATAGCTAAGATTTGGAAACAGCCTAAGTGCCCATCAGCAGATGAGTGAATTAAGAAAACTGTGGTACATCTACACAATGGAATACTAGGCTACAGTAAAAAAGAAGAATCCTTACCATTTGCAATGGTATGAATGGAACTATAGAGAATTATGCTAAGCAAAATAAGCCAGAAAAAGATAAATATCACATCATCTCATTCATTTGTGGAATAGAATGAACAACATAAACTGATGAACAAAAACAGAAACAGAGACAGAGAAGCATCAATCAGACCATCAAACCTCAGTGGGAAAGTGGGGAAGGGAAGGGGTAAGGAGGAGAGATCAACCAAAGGACTTGTATGCGTGCATATAAGCCTAACCAGTGGACACAGACACCAGGGGGGTGAGGGCATGAGTGGAGGGGGCGGGGGAGAGACACATATGTAATACCTTAGCCAATAAAGATCACCTTCTTGGATTTTCATTATGCAAGTTATCAAGAGCACTGCAAGTCGCGTACCGGGAGCCTAGCCAATGAGTGGTCAGAAACGGGGTTCTCTCTGCAGCTCATGCACAGAGGCGGGACTGCGGGCACACCCCGGCAAGCTGGCAGGCTCGCCCTGCTCCCTGCTTTCTGCGGGCCCTGCTCTGCCCTGCTGTGTGCAGCTTCCTCCTGAGCCGGCCATGACTGTTACGGTGCCCTGACTAATTTGCATATTACCTCTTTATTTATACACACACACATACACATACACACACGTGTGTGCGTGCATACTGAACATAACCTAAAGACAAACAGCTTTTGAGTATGCAGATGATCAAGTAAGTTAAGGTATATAAAACTGTTTACTACAACATTTGAATTTAATTTCTAGGTAGTTAGCATTATATGTGAATATCTGTCACTCTGTACATATATGTGTACATCAATGTTAAAAACATATCTGTTGAGCCCACAATACTCACTATGGAACAAAACATTGCAGGTGAACTATGAAAGATAAAGATGAATAAATAAGCATCCTCTGTCCCCATCCTGGAATAGCTCAGAGTCAGTGACAGGTGAGAAAATGGGGAAGGTTAAACAAAGAAAAAAAATTACAGGCTGATGTGTGCCATTTGGAATAATAGAGTGTTCAGCCCAGCCAGCATGGCTCAGTGGTTGAACATCGACCTATGAACCAGAAGGTCACAGTTAGATTCCAGGTCAGGGCACATGCCCGGGGTTGCAAGCTTGATCCCCAGTGTGGGGCGTGCAGGAGGCAGCCAATCAATGGCTATCTCTCTTTGATGTTTCTATCTCTCCTCTCCCTCTCCCTTCCTCTCTGAAATCAATAAAAATATATTCTAGAAACACATACACACAAAGAAGTAGAGTGTTCACAGTGCAATGAAAGGGATCTTAGAAGGAACAAAAAGAGTCTCCTAGTAACGTTAAATCTTGAAGAACCACGAGCGTGATGTGTCTAATCTTGAAAGGAAGTTTATGTGTCGGGGTTTATGTGTGAGTACGCACACACCAGGATTGCAGCCAGACTGAAAGCTTTATGTCCATTATTTAACCCGTCCATTATGCTATGGTGCAGGGCAGCTGAGCATGTGCTTGTACAAATGGGCTTGGCAATATAAACAACTTAATTGAAATGGCTGCTCCCCAGAAATTCATTGAGGAAGAGTGATGCTTCCTGGTGGAGTTGAAGGAGGCATAAAACGTACGAGTGTTAAATCCTTGACATATGCAACTCTGTTCCTCTTGGTTTACGGCTCTTTGAGGAGACGCGATGCCCGTTCGCTTTTATCATTCCTCCGCAAGTGCATCAGAGAAATTACCGGGCATTATCAAGATAAGAAAATAACTGCGTTTTAATTTGACAGGAGAGTTTCTTTAGAGAATAAAGCAGAGACCGGATCGAGAGGGCAGACGGAGAACACATCTACCTGCCTCCTGCACGGAAGCGGGAGAAATGACTAGAAGGGGACTTCAGAGGAAGGTAAATCTGTCATAAAGCTGGTCAAGAGAAAAAGAAATGGAGCAGGGCCGAGCTGGGGAAGTTCTAGAAGACTGAAAGCGGAATGAGGGATGCCTCCGGGAACTCAGGAATGAGAGAGACCTGAGCTGAAACCTTTGGCAGGAGACCGCTGTACATGGTTCGGCTCAAGGCGTCTGCAGGCCTCATGTGACTGAATTCAAGGAGCAAAGGAGAAAACGCGAGTAGGCCTCTGGGACAGCAGTGAGAGAAGATGGGCTTTTAGACACCCCCTCCCCCTGTGTTCACCTGCTAGAGGGGCATGTGTGTTCTGACGAGTGCAAGAAGTGCTTGGCTTCGAATCCCAGAGGCAGGCAGGGTCCTACAGCGCCTCCTGCACCCAGTTCTCCCATTCCACACCCAACATCTCCAAGGACAGGCCACTAGTCAGAACTCATATCTGAAAAGTGATCCAGGGATTCTGAAATGCAAATCTGAGCCAACAGCTGGTAATTTCAAAAAATTAGAATGTCAACGCTATGAAAAGGGTACATCTACAGTGGTACCTCGAGGTACGAGTGCCCTAACATACGAGATTTTTTGAGATATGGGCGATTTTTGCTTTGAAATATGAGCAACATTTGAGATAGGAGTAATCTCGAGGATCAGCCGGCTGCACACGACCCACCAGTTTACCGTGACTTGAGTGTCTCATAGTTTCCCACGCCTCAAGGTTATGGAATGAATTAAACTCGTATCTTGAGGTACCACTGTATGTAAATAAAAGATGATTAAAAAAGAACAGTTGAGAGCATACGCATGATAGCCCTGGCCAAGCTGTTCTGTTGACGGGAGCGCTGTCCACCGCACCCAGGTTGTGGGTTTCATTCTCTCTCAGGGCACCTGCCTGGTTTGCAGGTTCGATGCCTGGTGAGGGTATCAACAGGAGCCAGCTGCTCCATGTTTCTCTCTCACACTGATGTTTCTCTTGTTCTCTCTCCTTTTCTGCTTTCTCTCCCTTCCTCTCTCTCTAGAAATCAATAAAAATATGTCCTCAGGTAAGGATTAAAAATAAAAAAGAATAGAGTTGCCCTAACCAGTTTGGCTCCATAGTGGATAGAGCATCGGCCTGCAGACTCAAGGGTCCCAGGTTCGATTCCGGTCAAGGGCATGTACCTTGGTTGCGGGCACATCCCCAGTAGGGGGTGTGCAGGAGGCAGCTGATTGATGTTCTCTCTCATCGATGTTTCTAATTCTCTAGCCTTCTCCCTTCCTCTCTGTAAAAAAAAATCAATAAAATATATATTTTTAAAAGGAACAGAGTTGTCATATGACCCAGCAATCCCTCTCTACTGGGTATCTACCCCCCCAAAATTGAAAACATTTACTTGGAAAGATGCTATGCATGGCAATGTTCATCTTAGCATTATTCACAGCAGCTAAGACATGGAAATAACCAAAGCGTCTTTCAACAGGGGATTGGATAAAGAAGAAGTGGTACCTACATACAACGGAATACTGCTCAGCCATAAGGAAAGTTGAAATACTGCTATTTGAGACAACACAGATGGGACTTGAGAATATTACGCTAAGCGAAATAATTCAGTCAGAACAAGCTAATAACCATATGATTTTACTCATGTGAAGGGGACAGACACCTGGTGAGAGAAGATGATTTGACTCTGGGTGGTGGGCACACAAGGCAATACACGGATCATGGATCAGAAAAATGTACATGTGAAATCTATAATGCTATTAACCAATGTCATCCCAATAAATTTAATGAAAAATAAGTTAAAAAATAAGTCAGAGAAGAAGGGCAATAGAGCTATTCTCTGCTCGCTTTAAATCATCTGAGCAAGGGAGGAGACTGAGATACCCCGTTGCATTGCTGACCGTTCTAAACTGGATCTGCAATAATTTTTTTGGCTCTGTTCTATCAGAAAGTGAGTCTACTTTTCAAGAACTTCAAGTATATTTTCAATAAATATTTTTTTAGTAAATGCCCATGATGAAAATATTTTTAATAGAATAACTATTCAGCATCGCTACTTCTTCCACTGCGAAATGTTGACATCCAAGAAGTCCTTGTCTGCAGCCCAATGGCCATGCCTCCAGCTCATCCTCCTTAACCTCTTTGCAGTTTTTTTGACGCAGATGATTCTGCCTATTTCTCAAAGGTTTTTATTGCCTTTTCATCCCAAAATAGCCCAATCTCTTTGTTCTCTGCTTTCTTTTTCTGCCCTTTATCTATCTTCTTCTGGCCCCTAAACACTCATATGCCATATTTTTTTTTATTCCCTGCTGAGTTTACAAAACAGTTTACCCATGCTCTCTTTTTTTTGGCACTCATCAATTTCTCCCTTTATAACTCATTCTCTGTACAGTCTCTACCAAGACTGTAAAATTTCTGTCTTGAATTGGATTAAGTTTATAATCATTGCGAACCCTTCAAAATTGCCCAGGGGCTAATAGCATCTCAATAAACATTTGTTTTTAATAAATAAATGGATTTATAAAGAATGCTCCGTTAAATAAGGAGGGAGAGGACTGTAAATTTAATAAGGCAATTACAATCCAGATCGCTAATGTTTCCCAAGAGCAGATCAAACTCCTCCCTTCACAGATGATTTAAACAGGCAAAGAATAGCTCTATTTTAGGGTCTACTGGAGGAGCATAATATTGAACTCTTCACTATTCAAGATGTTTTTAAAAACCCATCTAACAGAGGACATTTTGTGAAGAATTAGACTGATAGATTCACAACCATCTATTTTTTAAATTCTCCTAAAATATACCCCTGGCTGCCAGACTGGCGTGACTCAGTGGTTGAGTGTCAACCTATGAACCAGGAGGTCGTGATTCCATTCCTGATCAGTGCTTATGCCTGGAAATTATATATAATAAAATATACCCATGGCTAATATGGACAGTATCATATCAGATCATTAAAAACTTTTGTTTGTTGAAATGTGTATGAATATCATGTCAACTACCTATAGTGGAGAAGCTCATAAGAACCAGCGCTTTCCAGCGTATAGCTCTGCCAGAAAAATGGAGCATTGTGCTCATGCTTCTGTGAGGTGTGCCATTGACGGTGACCCATGGAAGAAACTTGCCAATGGTCTTAAAACAAGGAAGGATCGTGCTTTTCCTGAGCAAACCTGGGATCCAATGTGTAGCACTTGGAGCAAAGCATTTAAGCTTTGAGGTGGTTCATATCTCTAAGCTGGTTCAGCCTTAACTTGCTATATCTTTCCTCTTTATTGCAAACTTTTCCACTTCTTTCTCTGTGTTATTATTCATTCTGCTCTAATATGTGCATCTTTGTAAGACACTTTGAATTATTTTTGAACGTCGGGTTATGAATAAGTAAATACGGTAAAAATAGACAAGCAAATGAGACCAAAATTGGATTTATTATGCTAGAAATTTTTAAATCCCTAGGAACTTTCTCAGAGCATGTTAAGAAGGCTGACATTTATAAAGCTCTGTGTACACTCGCGATATTTTTTTTCCAACCACCCATTGCAAGGAATGAATGCATCCCTCGTCTCAAATTATCTTCTTGTCTTAAAATAAGCACGGTTAGTCCCCTTTCACATTTATTATTTTCAGAAATATAATCTGTGACGACCCCCCTGAAGGCAATTGGTTTAAAATAGCTCAAAACTGACCTGGGAATAATTGGAATATGCACGTCAAGGTCCGCAGTGCAGAGATGTTTCTTTTCAGAGAGCAGCGGGTTCAACACACCTGCCGGTCAGGGCTCTTTGTCTGCGAACCTGCTTTCTCGCTCACACCCCAGCTGTGATTTTAAACCTTCGTTCTAAAAGCTGGTGATAGCCCTAACCACTTTGGCTCAGTGGATGGAGCATCAGCCTGTGGATTGAAAGATCCCAGGTTCGGTCCCGGTCAAGGGCATGTACCTTGGTTTCGGACACATCCCCAGTAGGGGGTGTGCAGTAGGCAGCCGATCCGATGTTTCTCTCTCATCGATGTTTCTAACTCTCTATCCCTTTCCTCTCTGTAAAAACTCAATAAAATATATATATTAAATAAATAAATAAATAAATAAATAAATAAATAAATAAATAAAAATCTGGTGGTAACTCCACCATTTCACCTTGAACAACAGCTCATTAAGAAAGGCTATTTGGCAGCTACCTTTTAATGAATGGCATGAAACTTGAGGAAAATTTGCCTACCAATGAGAGAAAAGTAAAATTTGTAAACAGTGAATCAACTGCTTAGTATTATTGAGTTATTTCTATTTTTAAAAAGAGTTGCCATCACTTTCCTTGGTCAATACCCTTAAGACTTCCAGTAAAAGAAAGTGCCTTCCAGGAGACAACCTGAGTAACTGGAGAATCTATTTTAAGAAAACGTGTCTATTTTAAGAAAAGGAAAGGACATTTAATCCATCCTCTTCGGAAGGCAGGAAATCGCACGAGGGAAGGCGGAGATAGCAGGTCATGGGAGCCAGTGACAGCCATGCTTTGCCTCTAATTAGTTGAGGAAGCCACTGAAATAAAAATAAGTCCTAATTCGCCGAGACCAGTTTGGCTCAGTGGATAGAGCATCGGCCTGCGGACTGAGGGATCCCGGGTTCGACTCCGGTCGGGGGCATGTGCCTTGCTTGCGGGCACATCTCCGGTATGGGGCGTGCAGGAGGCGGCTGATCGATGTCTCTCTCTCATCGATGTTTCTGACTTCCTGTCCCTCTCCCTTCCTCTCTGTGAAAAATCAATAAAATATATATATTTTTAAAAATAAGTCCTAATTCAATTCACTGTTCTTTAGGTGCTAACAAATGGATAGAAATCTTATATGTATCATCTCATCTAATTATACAATAACCCTAAAAGATGAATGTGTATCATCTCACTGAGTCCTCATTACCATTCTAACAATTGGGCATTATTAATATATCCATAATAATAACACTATTTATACCCAGGTTTAGATGACTAAGCCTCAAACTGAGCAAATATCTAGCTATAGTTCACCACAAAGAGGCTGCTGTTAGCAACGGAAGTGCCTTTCTTTGCATTCTTCTATCTGCTAAACACCTGGTTGTCTACTGAGACCAAGTGAGGAGCAGTCTAGCTTTCTTATCCTTTTTCAAAATTCTCCACATTCCCAAATCTCACCTCTCCATGCTCATGTACTATCCCAAAATTATCTTCCGGAAAATAGCATAGGCCCTGACTCATTGCCAATAGAGCTATCATTCACCGAGTTTTGATCTCGTTCCTCCTCTCTTTGAAATTCTTTAATAGATTTCCATCGATAACAAGATAGTGATAAAAATATCCCCTACCTATATGTGTGGTAATTTGAAATTGCTCCTTCTAACCACTGCTCTACAGAGTCTAGAGTGGATTATACTATAGACTCAGAAACTGCCATATGCACTTTGCCCATGTCTTTGGCATATTAGTTTTTTGTTTTGTTTTTTATCTCTGCATTAAAAATTACCACAAATGTATTGGCTTAAAACAAGACCCATGGGTTAGCTGACGGTTCTGTGGGTCAGAAGTTGAGAATGGCTCAGCCAGGTACTTCACTTCGAATCTCAAGGGCTGCATTTCTTTCTGGAAACTCTGGACAAGGATCCCCTTCCAAGTTTATTGAGGTGGCTGGCAGGATGCAGTTCCTTGTGGGTGTAAGACTGAGATCCTTAGCCATCTCTATCTTCTCTCTGACTTTTTATCTTCTGCTACATCTCTCTGATTTCAACTAGAAGAAAGTTCTCTGCTAGTAAAGTCTCATATGATTAGATGATTGAGGTTAATCTGGGTTAGTTACCCTATTTTAAGTCCATAATCTTAGTTACATATACAAGGGTCCCTTTGCAATGTAATAAAATATATTCACAGGTTCCATGGATTAGGACATGGACATCGGTGGTTATTACTTCCAACAACTCACACAGTTAGATCCATGTGGCTGGCTCTGCCTGTTTCTTAAACTACAGAAATTCTTTCCCAAACTCATCACAAATGTGAAATATTTTCAAACTTCTCAGGCAATTGCTTGTTTTCCCATTCCCAATGAATTCCTGTTGTACATGGGAAATAGTGCATTCAACTTTTCTAGGCCTTTATTTTCTTAAATTAAGTACAACATGAATGTATAGTTAGGACCACATTTATCACTTTATAGCTACAATTATACCATAAAAATTGTCTGTCTGTATAATATTAATTAATATATTCTCTTTCAAAATTCCCTGGGTTCCTGGTAGTTTATTTCTGCAGTACATACATTCCACTTTAATTTTTATGATGTCTATGAAATACGTATCATTATCCTAATTTTACAGATGAAGAAATTGGAGGTTCTGAGAGGTTAAGTACCTTAATAATGCCAAAAGAAAAGTGAGAAGTCAGTCTCAAATAGAAAGATGATCATATTTTTTGCACAGAGTATAAATCTTGTCTGCAATTTCTGAATAAACAGCAATGATCTATTGATATGAAAACAATAGAACAATATTTAAAAATTAAAGAAGACATCATCAAACTCTGTTGAATGAATAAGACACTGAAATGAAAATCAATAGCAATTCCAATTTATGAGAAGTTATTTAAAGAAAATTTAAAACGTTGTTTAAAATGGAGAATAGAGTACATATATACTCATCTCTTGCTCACACCAAGATTCAAATGAAATAAAAGTTTAGAGTTCTCAAGTGGAATAAAGCCATAAAGATAAAGAGGAGTGGAATTGGGAACAGATGAGACAGTGCAACCACATTCTGGAAGACTGGGAGAGAATGGAATGGAAGAATGTTGACTGGTAGAAGATTGCAACTGTGAGGAAGCTACAAAAGAAGCCTGAGACATGTTATTTGGAATCAAGAGGATCTCTGGACCCAACATGAGATTGGGGGTGGGGAGTAAGAAACAGGCTGGAAAGTTATTTAATAAGAAAATGAATATGGCCGAGACCAGTTTGGCTCAGTGGATAGAGCGTCAGCTTGAGGACTGAAAGGTCCCAGGTTCGACTCCAGTCGGAGGCATGTACCTTGCTTGCAGGCACATCTCCACTGTGGGGCGTGCAGGAGGCGGCTGATCGATGTCTCCCTCTCATCGATGTTTCTGACTTTCTATCCCTCTCCTTTCCTCTCTGTAAAAAATCAATAAAATATATTTTTTAAAAATGAGTATGTAGAGCAACATAACTATTTTCCATTTGCACAGAGCATAGCAGCATAGTTACGACTCCCAAGTCAAAAAAAAAAAAAAAAGCAGCAATCTCTTTGGAGGACTATGTAAGTCAAGATAAAGCATCTTGTATGATCGCTGGTGGCCGTGAATTTATTCCTTTAATTCGCCTGACTCTTGGTCTTCCCTTTGCACCCCAACTGGCAGGATCTGACAGAAACCCAGCTCTGAGTGGAGAACCGTGGTTGGCAAATTCTTCACCTTTTCATCAGTGTAAAAAGGTGGGGTTGAAGCTTAGAGAAAGTAGCTCAACAGCCAGCACCTCTCCATGGGGATGCATCCTGCTTCGCTTTGGTGCAGAGTGCGGCTTTACCGTGATGAACCAGTGGACTCAGAACCATGGCATGATTGCCTAGCAACCTCAGATTCTGAATTCTACCTGAAAATGTCCTGGCTCTCTTTCCTCCAGGCTGGGTCTCCTCTGCACACCTTCCAAAGTCCAACCAACCTGTGCTTTTCTGGATGCCGCTCACGCCCTTCAACCAAGTCTCCTTCCTCTACCCTAGCTGCCTCCTCAGCATTCCCTCGCTTTGTGTACTGACTAGGAAGTAGCTTACCGAATACCGCACAGCACACCACAACAACACTTTTTTGACCAAAGGGCATAAAAAACATATTTAAAGTTTTGAAAAGCTGCATTGTCTAACAAGAAAAAAAATAGCTTTTATTATATTCTGACATATCCATCATCGCTCGATCAAAATGCTTTCCTTTCCAACTGCAAAGAGTGAACATTTTCTCAATTTTCTAAAAGGCAATTCTTTCCTTTACAAAATTATTCCCTTTTTGGATTTTTTTTTCTCTTTCCCCTCTACTCATATTCAAGGACATCTAATTATAAAACCAGAAAACCAAGCTGAATAGGATTATGTAAAGAAGAGAAAACAAAAGAATACTGACAGATAATGGAAAATTATTCATTTGTTAGAAGGGATCATTGAGCATTTTCACTTCCATTGGCTACAAAAAAAACCAAGGACTCAATCTATTATCGCAAGCCTATTGTGGACATTGGTTATTTCTTCGTAGAGCCCATCCATCATTCTAACTGTCATAGGGCATGTATTATGGTGCATTCATTTCATTTTTCATGTTTTCCACTTTAAAATTAGAAAATGGACCAAATAAAGCTGTAGCAGAATGTTCCACACCAAGTACTGTCTTCTTAATTACATTAAAGGATGTCTTCCCACTCACGTCAAAAACTGAGTCATTCAGCATCTTTTCTGTAGAAAACTTCTTCTCCCCCAGCACCACTTCTTAATTCACTTTAGATCTGTGATCGTATCTATACAGATAACTCTAATAAAGTATTCCTTGGAAGCTAAACTGCCGATGAGTTGTCAAGGAAAGAGAAATCATCAATTAGAGTTATGGGGTTTTCTTATTATGTCCTAATCATGTAAAAAAAAATAATGTTTATGGTTGACTATTTGACATGCACTCGATAAATAGTTTTTAAATGTTCTGAGCTAGATAAGGTCTCTCCAAGCAACCGTCATCTCTTCTATTATCTTATTGTAAAGATGGAATAACCCAGCCCTCCGATTGGGAAACTTGTCGGAACTCAGGTAATAACAGTGCTGAAATAAAGCCTCCGATTTTCATAACATCAAATGTGCTCTACAATAGGCTACACTGAACTCAACATTTCTCTCTCAGGCCAAATTAAACGGCACTGTAGACGAGTTCATTCTGCTCTCGGATAATGTTCCTTCACTCTCAATTTATCACCGTAATATGTATTTGGCAATGCAGACAATATCTGAATACCTGAAAGCAATATCAGGGATGAAATGGAATGAATAATTGAAAGCCATATATTTTGGTATTCTGCTCTTGGAAGTTGTTCAAACATCGTCTCCAATAAGACTTGGTTCCGAGTTTCCAATATATCGTGACCAAACTAAACCACGGCCAGAAAGAACATTTACTGAGTGCACCTGGTATGCTACATGTTTCACATATGTTATCATCATTCATTTTTAAAGAGCCCTAGGAGGTAACTCTCATCATATCACTTTGCCAATAAGTCAACTAACACTCAAGTACATTTATCTGCATGTATAAGATGCAAACAGCTTACATGTCTAAGCACTGAGGTTTTAACCAATGACCTTGTGACAAAAATACAATACTTATTATATTAAAGTGTGCCTTCTCTCACTGACTATAAAATACCCAGAGGCGAGTACGCCAAAGTGAGGCACAGGGGACAAAATGATGTAGATGATTTGAAAATTGAAATGCCATATCCCTAGGTACTGAGAATCTTTCTAAGTGACTGCAAATACTGGGTTGTTCACAAAAAAATGTAATAAAAAGATGTTCAACATATCTTCTCTACAGCTCATCTAGTCTAAATCCTATCAAATGCCAAAAATTAGGTTAAAGGGCTTAGTAAAGAATGATGAATAAAACCCCCAAAACGTTCTCAACTAGAGATGTGCTAGTGGGCATGGCGTGTTTGAAAAGCTAATAGTAGGTCAGGATATCATAAGCATAATATACGCAAGATGTAAGAAAAGAATCTGTCTAGATATAGCAATATCATGAAAATTGCGTTTAGGAATTTGGCCTTTCATTTTTAGGAAGAAAGCCATAAAAAAGGATTATTCTTATAGCGATGCATGATATTAACTACATGGAACAATTTGGATGGAGACAATTAAGACTTTATTAAATGAATCCATAACATGGAGAAGAAAACAGGACTACATTAGGGTTGTATGAGTGAAGATTGAAAAAATAAATTTTAGAAATATATGAAGAGAATTGATAATCCATTAGCTAGAAGAGAAAGAAGATGATTCAGAGGTGAAACTTGGGCTTTTGGGTTGAGAGTATGAATATACTGTGATAATAGCTTCTATAAACAAATATGAAAGGCAAAGAATTTTGAAGCTAGGAGTTGATATTGAATCAGTTTTAGATATCTGAGTGCCTCTGAGCCATCCTAAAGGAAATATTCACAAAGGACTTTGTATAGAAGTTTCCGTGAACTTGAGAAGGGGTTGCTACTAAAGCTACAGCTGTCGTTTAATTGGGGCCTTTACTTTACCTCCTTTACCTCTCTGAATCTCTATCTTGAAAATTCAAAAGCATTTCAGCTTCCAGGGGATACTTTATTAGAGTTACCTGTAGAGATATAATCACTAATCTAAACTGAAGGAGTCCTCATAGGACTGAATAATTATATGACCAGCTACAAATATTTCTTCCTTGAATTGCTTACCTTCTTACTATGAAAATAATTTCTCTAAACTAGCATTACTTAAAGTATATGTGTGTGTGTGTGTGTGTGTGTGTGTGTGTGTGTATAAAATGCATGAAATGTTATTTACTTTGATATATCACTCTTCTTCCCTAACAAGCCATATTATTCCTGTTAGCAAGGGGAAAAAAGCAAAAAATATAAAACAAATACTAATTTTAAAATATATATACATTTCTTTATTGATTTCAGAGAGGAAGAAAGAAGGAAAGAAAGATAGAAACATCAATGATGAGAGAGAATCATTGATTGGCTGTCCCCCTCACGCCCCCCACTGGGGATCAAGCCTGCAAGCTGGGCATGTGCCCTTGGCCAGAATCCAAACCTGGGACCCTTCAGTCCACAAGCTGACACTCTATCCACTGAGCCAAGCCGGCTAGGGAATAAATACTAATTTTTCAATGTAAGTGTTATTCAGTAGTTTGAGCTAAGTGCTGTTAGAACAGAGTAGAAAAGCCCGAGGTTATTAGAGGAAAGCTGTACAGAGATGTCAAAGGAGTTAGACCTGGAAAATAAAGGGTGAAACTTAAAGTTTAAAAAAATGAACAAAAAATGTGGAAGAATTTTTAAAAAACATGGTTTAAATTTGTAATGACAGGTTGTCATTCAAGCAAGATTAGGGGAAGCGGTCATTTGGGGTCCATTAGGTCAGAGCTGGAAAAGTGGATTCAGAAGGGGTAATCCAGAGCTTTGCCTTGACTGTGCCTTTAATCGCATTTGGTGAAGGGACACCGGCACCCAAATGACAGGGAAACTATGCTTAAACTTCCACTGATTAATATAATCCCAATTAGTTATTCAGGTCAACTAAAATGACCATTTTCTGTCTTACTGCATTTCATAGAAGACTTGACACCATTGAACTCTAAATATTTCTGGTGGCTTAAGAAATGGACCTGGGCACTGTGCTTCTACAAGATAATGACAGCATATCCCTTTAGGGAAGATTAGTCATGGCAATGAAAAATATTTCGCAGCAAGTTACAAAATTCAGTAGAATCTAGGGACACCATGTCAAGACTTTATATAGCCTACTAAATGTATTTGAAACAAATGCCTAATGTGTCAAAAAGAATAATCTAGAAAGATAATTGAATGTATTGATATAAATGATAGGTTATTTGCCAAGTTTTCTACTCTAAAATACAACATAATTCTGTATTATTTTCCCAGACTCAAATCTGGCAGAAGTATTTCTAAGTAATTTTCTCTAGAAAGACAAGCATCCATCACTGGACACCGTTCAGGTCTTCGGACACTACCACTGGACATCCTGGGTCTCTGCATTGTCATAGATTACTACAAGTCTCAGATAGAGGTGGCAAAGGCTAATTAGAGACCAAAGCTATCAGGCAACCTTCATTCAAAGCCACTTACTATTTGTATATAAGCTCCTAACATATAGCCAACAATTTTGGGGTTTTATTCATCATTCTTTACTAAGCCCTTTAACCTCATTTTTGGCATTTGATAGGATTTAGAGTAGATGAGCAGTAGAGAAGATACGTTGAACATATGTCAATTGAGGAAATACAGGTGCAAAAACTCACTTGCTAGAGGACAATGATCCCAAAATTGCTTTAAATAATTATACCAGCCCTGGCCAGTTTGGCTCAGTGGAAAGTGTGTCAGCCTGTGGACTGAAGGGTCCTGGGTTCAATTCTGTCCCAGGGCACATGCTTGGGTTGAGGGCTCAATCCCAGTAGGGGGTGTGCAGGAGGAAGCTGATCCATGATTCTCTCTTTCATCATTGATGTTTCGAACTCTATCTTTTCCTCTCTGAAATCAATAAAAATATTTTTAAAGAATTATACCATTTCCAATGACTTACTGTTAATAGAAGTAAGCAATGAGAGTGGACTTAATGTGTTCTATTCAAGTAGGAATAACTTTTTATGCTTGCCTTAAATAAACATTATACACTGAAACTGCCAAAAGAGTTTAGTAATAGAAGTCTTAATCAATATTTTGAAACTAGGAATGATAAGAATGCGAAAAAAAGTGAACTAAATCTGGATAAAGGCAACTTTTTCCAAATTTGTTGAAAGATATAAGTGCTGTGTTACAGACTGCAAATGTAAAGCACTTTTTTAAAAAATATATTTTATTGATTTTTTACAGAGTGGAAGGGAGAGGGATAGAGTTAGAAACATCTATGAGAGAAAAACATCCATCAGCTGCCTCCTGCACACCTCCCACTGGGGATGTGCCCACAATCAAGATACATGCCCTTGATCGGAATCGAACCTGGGACCTTTCAGTCTGCAGGCTGACCCTCTAGCCACTAAGCCAAACCAGTTATGGTTATAAACCACTTTTTGAATGGAGGAGTATTGGATTATCTGTTTCTGAAGACAAGGTTTCATTCCTTCCCTGCTCTCTAGCAATGGAATCATAGCACTGATCTCAGGCATCGCTGCTTGCCTTGTGCTATTCTTAGCTAGAATTAAGGACACTAAGTTCATCAGAAGTTATGAGTATTTGAAGTGGCTGAGTTAAAGACTGGCAACCTCTCCGACACTGGCACATGAGTGACATTTACTTTAAGTCACTTTCCCTAAATATATTCCTTAAATAAATACGCTAAACAGTGTGGGGCCTGACAGATGCTCCATCTAAGATGCATCTCTCATCGGTCCATCCTTGGCTCTGTGATAGAACTCTCATTCTACAACGAGAGGTCCAGTGCATGAAATTCGTGCACAGGTAGGTCCCCTAGTACCATATATAAATATATACATACATATATAATAATTATACACATATATATACATATATATACATGTATATATATATATGTATATATGTGTATATGTCTGTGTGTGTCTATATATATATATATATATAAATGAATATGTCTGCCTCCTGTAATAGGCTGTATACTTTTGGAAAGCAGAGGCCAAGTCTTCTTCCTGTTTGTTTTATCCTATAGGACCTTGCTCAAATAATGCATATTTGCTAAAGTGTAGTGAGTTACATATCAGAAGTTCTCAGAAGCTTTCCTGTTGATCTCAAGAGTATATGTTAGTTCAGGTCCTGGGTAATACCAACCTAGGGGCCCTCATATTTTTTAGGGATCCAATAATTTTGGCTACAAGCAATCTAGTTTTTTGAACATGGAAGGTTCGTCGTTGAGCATCTAGGCCAGTGGTTCTCAACCTGTGGGTCGCGAACAGCTAGCAGGGTCTCCTAAGACCATCAGAAAACACAGATATTTACATTAAGATTCAAAACAGTAGCAAATTACAGTTATGAAGTAGCGACAAAAATAATTTCATGGTTGAGGATCACCACAACATAAAGAACTGTATTAAAGCGTTGCGGCATTAGGAAGGTTGAGGACCACTGATCTAGGCTCTCTTTCTAGGCTCCTGCCCATCTTCCACCTTAGTAACTTACTCAAAGCATTTGGACTAACAAATGTTTTCTTTAAGGATTGTTTGAGCTAAGAAATTCAAGAAAGCCTTTATCCTAGGCTTGTTCTCAAATTATTACAGAAGAAAATAAGGGCAAATATTAAATTCCTTTAATTTTTTTAACATGAACATCCAAGTATAAAAGCAAACTTAAAAGTTACTCACCCAAAACAACAAAAATTAAATGAAAGGGGTCACTGAGTGGTGACCGTCGTTGGGTAGTCAGGAAAAATGCCACTAAGCAGACATGAAGCTGATGTTTGAATGGAAAGGAACGGGCCAGATGTGGAAAGCTCGGAATAAAGGACATCTGCCAGGTGGTAGGAACCATGATGGCGAGTAACAGGGACCAAAAACACACGTACGTGACTGGAAGCTCCAGGCAAAAAGAGCAAAGGCGCAGGTGAGTTGAGAAAGGTAGGCGGGACCATGACACAGAATGAAATCACATCAGGTTCTGCGAATAAAACTGCTCTTTCTGTTCCTAATAGAGTCTCCCGGGCTGCCAAAATGCCGCAGCTCGGCATTGGGAGAACCTTACCAGGTTGAAGTGTGACCATTAAACTTTTGAGAAACAAAACCAATTTGGGGGCCAGTGTGAAGGAATACCTAGAATGGGGAACTCGGGTTAGAGGAGGATGGAGACAACCGATCAGACCTCTCTCCACCGCAGCCTCTGGGGCTCAGATGTTGGAGCCCCGAATTCCCAACCTGTTGAGAAACCAAAGAAGCTGTCCTGAGAAGGTGGTGGGCCTGGCCAGTCACTGCGGACCACTGGGCTGCCCGCTCGCCCAGTCTCTGCTGACCTGACACCACGTGAACAGGCTGCGCAAGAGGTGCTCTCTTCCCTGCAGACGCCGCCTTACTGTTGGATGGAAATACATTTTACAAATATCACGAGCTAAAGACAGAAACTGCATCCCCACACATTCTAAATTCAAGCTGAAGAGTCTCTCAGGATAAACAAAAGCCTCTCGGCTTCTTCTGAGAAACCCAGAATCAGGAAAATTGAAAGCCTACCTACACCCTTGGAAAATTAAATCCTGATTTAGTTAATGTTCTCCTCGTGGCTGAAGTGGCTACTTAAGCAGAGATAATGACAGTGTTAGGATGCTTAATTGCTGTTTAATCAGTCTCTCTACAGCTCCTGTCGGAAAGACTGGGGGGTTGGGGAGGACTGCTAGATTAGAAATGGAAAGAAATGCCGTTATATCAACCCGAGAGAAGCACCTCACTTCTGTGTGAGTAACACAGACGCGGGTGGGTTGTTTCTTGGCACCTGGGAGGCAGTCTGGTGGCGGTACGGACCACTCAGAGAGCAGGCTGGATGATGCTGTGGGGAGTCAGGTAGGTAAGAGTCCATAGTGGAACGTAGCTCAAAGCTTGAGAGATGAAGGCCCAATCTATAATCAACATCCTACACTTAACACCCATGATTATAATTAAAAGAAATTAGAAATATGGGAATTAAGGTTTTCCTTGTGTTTTTTTGTTTGTTTGCTTGCTTTTTTCATAAATCTGGAAAACATCCTGATGATATTTGTGTATGTTTGGCAGCTCTAGGACCTAGGCTCATAATGACAGTGAATCCAAAGCTGGCTGGAATTTACACCGTAGTCTCAGATTGAGGAAGGATTTCCTTCCCTGGTCTCCTGCAATTGGCCAATAAAGGGTTAGACCTGGAAATGGGACATCTGAATCCTTATCTCAGGCTCTGTCCCCAGAAAATCCCAGCTGAGACAAGATCAGACAAAAGAGAATCAGCAAAAATGGAACCATGGTCAGGAAAGACACACAGCCAACCAGACATCTAAGAGAGTTTCATGAGGAATGACTGTTGTTGAGTCCTGATACATACTCGAATATTCCTCTAAGACTATGGTTTAGAAAACTGAAAATATTTCACTTGATATTTAAAGTTCAAATGAATATGCTTGTTATCTTCAGAAGCACCTGCATTGCACTGTAGGTATGTATTCAGATATGCGGCGTTTCTGGCTGACGTGTATTGAGTGAACATCCTTGTGACATGAATTTGAAGGTGTGATATCTTTTCATGGGTAAATCAGAGGTCCTTATCCGAAAGAGGTATGGCCTAAGCCCTTCCTTATTCTTAAATTCTAACAAGATTAAATCTACGAATTATTTGTAAAGCTACTAAGAATCCACCTAACTGTACTTTGAGAGGAAAGACTTCACCTCTTTTATGTGTAAATTATTGACGAAAAAGATGACAAACTGAAATTCAAAAAACTTAAGAATATTTTCTAATATAAAGTCTGTGTAAAATGGTTTTCTCAACAAATTCCCAAGTCGTTTATGAATGGTATGTCTTCTGAGCGTTTGTTTGTCGGAAACCAAATATTGTTCTCACTAAATGGATGTAAACGGGAAGCCAGAAGGCTGGCCAAGCTTAATTGCTCTGAAAGGTCAGAGCTGATTACTCATTGTTTAGTTGAAACTATCTGTTTGTATCATGTTAATTTCTGTTATTTCCTGCCTAAAGGCTAGGGGTGTGTCCCAAAGCCTTAATAAAAGGGAGAAAAAGGCCAGAGCAAGTGGCAGTCCTTTCCACTAGAGGAAGGCTCCCGCCTGGCCCTCCAATATCGCCAAATTAATGTTTTCTAGTCTCTCATTTCGTTTGTCTGCGGCCTCCTTCAGAACCCGAACCCTGAACTAGGAACCCTGAACCACGCGGGATGTGGAAAGAGGTCCCCACAAGCGTTCACAAAGATATTTAAGTAATGGCTGAGAACCTTGTACAGATTGTCCAAAGGAAGACTTGCTTTTCCTTGGTGAAAGAATTTAGCTAGAACGTGTAAAGAACTAAGTTCTGCAACTGGCAAAATCTATGCAGACCCTGTGAACTTATCCCAAACCTAGTACTGACATGAATAATTGGGGAAATGTAATTCAAACTTGTTCATACAAGCCCTTAAAAAAAACAAGAGCATATTTGAAAAGCTACTTTACCATATCATACTGAGTAGTTTTGAGAAATTATGCAGAAAAAGTCAAACTCATATTGTAGATTTCCTGACAATAGAAATGGATGTGCAGGAGCTTGGAGAAGTTGTTTTAAAGGGATCATTCCTGGTTTCCCACTAGACTTGATGCCTTAGTGACTAAGGCTGCCGAGTGAAATATGAATACTTTTTGTCTTCACCCAGTGTGGTTTCTTACTTTTTTTTTTTTTTAAAAAAAAAAAAGAAGTTTGCAGCTCTGACAGCTATATATTTTTGTCTTCTTCTTTCTCAGTCCTTTTTGGGGTGAGGGAGAGAGGGAAGAAAAATTCCTATTTCAAATGTTATGAAAATAAATGAGAAGAGAGAGAGAAAATGTAGTGGCGGCCTAGCACAACACTCTGCAGACAAATTTGAGTTTTAAGTGTCCTCTGAGCTCTCTCTCTCTCTCCTCTGAGACTCTGTGCGTGAGTTCTACTTTGCTAAGGAGTATATGGTTAGTAAGACAAGATCATCTTAAATGTTCTATGGGGACTAAGGTGCAGAATTAGTCGTGTTAAGAAAAAAAAAAGATGACTTCTTAAAAATGAACATGATGATTCATTGTAAAATGACGATTGTGGAACTTATAAAAAACAGACTGAATAATGGAAGTTGAAATGTGGTTTTTACCTTTCCGACTCAGACTTTCTTTGCCCAGAGAAGTTCAACAGTATTTTTTTATACAATTCCTTCTGGATACATACGTACGTAAATATGTGAAATGAATTCAGCAATTTCAGAAACCCTCAAATCATCAACTCTGTGAGGTACCCCAATGTTACCGTAGTCTGGTCTTCTATTAAAATTAGAATTACAGTGGTACCTCGAGATACGAGTTTAATTCGTTCCGTAACCTTGAGGCGTGGGAAACTATGAGATGCTTGAGTCGCAGTAAACTGGTGGGTCGTATGCAGCCGGCCGATCCACGTGATTACTCGTATCTCAAATGTTGCTCATATTTCAAAGCAAAAATCGCTCGCTCGATGGCTCGTATCTCAAAAATCTCGTATGTTAGGGCACTCCTATCTCGAGATACCACTGTACTCTTATCTGTACAAGGACAACATCCGCTTCACTTCAAAGCCACAACATAATCTTTGGAGTTGTCTGACAATCCTATCAGATAGTTCAACAAATACAGTACAAGCAACAACAGCAAAGAGATGAATGGAAGAAAGATCATTTTAAGACCTGACTTTGTGTTTTGAACAAAGGCAGGCAAAAAGGAAGAGAACTAACATTTACCGAGTCTATTCTACCAGGCATTTTAATTATCAACTTAATCATTCCAATTTCCCTTTGAGTTGGAAGCTATTTGCAGTTTACACATCATGATGCAAATAAATGTTGAAAGCACTGTCGCCGCATTAGAAAATAAAGTAACATTTGTTCAGCTAAAGGCGCATTTTCTACCTTTCACTGTCAATTTGAAACAGGAGATATGATAGTTAAAAATGGAATGTTCCCCGAGGTCACCGCTGCAGAGCGGATGACAAAGCACTGCTTTTGGTAGATCATATTGTGCCTGTTTCCGGCAAAACCATGAGACAGACCATGTTTATCTCCATCTTTCTGGCGATTCCACTTCCTCCCTCTTGTCCCACTCAAGGCAAGGATCTGCCATCATCATTTACCGCTTATGGCTTTTTCATTTCAAGTTTTTCTCCGGTGTATCAAGCAATGTTTTTAGCCCTAGGAGCTTTTCATGCACCGTGGAGGGATAATTAGGAAGTAGAGTTGCCTTTGGTAACCACAAAAAAATGACATCTTGAGGCCGAGTGTAGGATGCTACAACCGGACCCTCACAGGACTTTACTTGCTTCAAAGATTTGCTTGGTTCTTCTCTCAATCTTCCATCAAAGTCAATTCTACCACCCTTCAGGCAACTGCTCAGACCAATGTCCTCGTGTTGTTTCTCTGTTTTTCCAGTAGTAGATATCATCACACAGCAAGAACCATCAGCCTATATTCAATATATATATACCCCCACAACACTCAATTTTCCCTGTCTCCACCTTCTCATTCCAAGCTTCTCTTTCTCCCCTGGACCTTAATGAGCCTTATAACTGAACTCCTAGCCTTCATTTCCCCCTTTTTATAATGTTTTTTTTTACATCATCAGAGTGAAATTTTTAAAAATAAAGGCAATTTCTTCCCCTTCTGGTTAAAACTTTCCTATCTCCATTTCCTAAATCAATCCACATGGCCAGTATCCTGGACACTTCTCCTGTCTGTTATACCCCTATCTAGCTGTGGACTACTTCATTGAACTTGAATATGCCAAGTTTATTTTTTCTCAGAGCCTCTTTACTTGCTGCTCCCTCTGCCAGAGATGCTGTTCCTCTCATTGCCATATCTTACACTTCATTAGACTTCTGTCCAAAAAAAATCACCTGATTAGAAAAGTGATTCTGATTTTCCACTCTAAAATAGATCCTTGCCCTCAGTTGCTCTGTAAGTCCTGTATTTTATCTTCTTCGTAGCACACATATTTTTCTAAAATTATAATTCATATCAATCCATATACTTGTTTTGTTTTCTTTTGTCCATTTTCTCAACTAAATGTAGATATATTCAAGGCATGTACCTTGTGTTAATTACAGAGTATCTGGTACATAATGCACATTCACTATACAATTTGAATGGATAAAAAAACTATTATACAATGTACATAAGAAAAGGAATTCTTATTTCTGACACATTTTTATAAAACTCTAAAAAAAATAAGTAATCAGCTCAAGTAAATCCCAACAATTATTCTTCATGAATTAGATTGCTTTTATGAATAATAACTTCTGCTGACCCGAGTCACAGAAGAACGTTTTATAAGTTTATTCTCTTTTAGATTAAATAATGCCCTTGAAACAGGAAGTCAAGCCCACTCTTTCAAAAAGTTGGGAAACTTCACACAACAGAAAATGTGGCTCAAACAATACTTTATTTTTTTAAATATATTTATTGATTTCAGAAAGGAAGGGAGAGGGAGAGATGCAAACGTCAATGATCAGAGAGATCAATGATCATAGTTGCCCCCGGCATGCCACCTACTGGGGATCAAGCACATACAGGACATGTGCCCTTTATGGGTATCAAACCCAGGACCCTTCAGTCCACAGGCTGACACTCTATCCAATGAGCCAAACCAGCTGGGGCAATGCTGTATTTCTTCACAGTTCTTAGTCATTTTCAGTCCACTGAGCTTAAATTGTAATAATATATAAATAAAAACAATATTTCTTAGATGCTTAGAAACGGACAGTGCCCAGACATCATATAATCAAACTTCTTCAATATATAGCTACTGGTATCACTGCCAAGCTTATAAAGAGGAGAAACCAGATTTTGCAAAAGATAAGCCATTTATGGTCACACAAATCATTAGTAGTGGAGATGGGGCTTAAGTCAGTTTTTTTTTTTTATTCCTAGTCTAGGTCCCTTCGCTTCCTTACTGCATGATTCCTGAACACTTATAACATTTATATAAATTATATGGATAACACTGGGTCTATAGAAGACTTAGCTTCATCAGTTCTTCATTTCATATTTTTCTACTGTGGTTAAATGTATCTAAGAAAAATCGAGTGTAAATATTTTGTGAGCTCCATGTGATAGAAGTAATAAGTTCTTTACACACATTAGCTAAAATACTAAATCCACCTAAACAATCCCCCCAAAATACTCACACATGGCTTATTTTCTACACTAGCATAACTTTAGTATTTCAGGATACCCTTCCCTAGACAAATAGCTTGATTGTTCGTTAGAGGAACTTCTAGAACAATCCATCCACTTTTCAATGAGAAGTATCAATAGACAGTTTATGTCTCAAAATTCTGAATTTGTTATGTCCACCCATTCTAAACCATGTTATCATGGTTTTTACCCAATGTTGATCAAACTCCTGCCTTAAACCAAACTTCAAAATCTCAATATATCTTTGACATCATCTTTCCTTCGATGAGACAATGTCCCACCTCTGTGGAGGTGGTATTCTTCCTTGTCCCAGGATCAATAAACTCAGCTTTGCCTTATCAACCGATTGTGCTGGTGATGTCTGGGGAACAGCCCTGGGCATAAATCATTACATTCTCAAAACCAAGAGAGGCATTATCACAATTTTTTAGATGAGGAAATGAAGGCATTAAAAGGTTAAAAAATTTGCTCATGGACATGGTAGCAGTGACACATGAGCATGTAAACCCAGAGGCGGTCTAGCCCTAGAATGCAGCCTTCTTCTAACCACTCTGGGGACAGCTAATCTGGAAGCACCTAATTCTGTTCATCCGAAACCAGCCATTAATTTGTTAAAATATGAGAGTAAATTTTAACATTTTAGTGCTTATATTTCAAATTATATTCCCTTTTTATTTTGTTTATTGAATTTAGGGGGGTGACATTGGCTAATAGAATCATAAAATATTAAAATAAAATTAAATAAGAGCTTGTCTGCCTTAATAATGTTCCAAAAACAAAGGCACATGATTACTACAACCCTCTGTACCTGAGATGCTCAGATATGAAAAGAAAAGAGAAGTGAAAATGAAGCAAAAGTAAAATGAAAGTCAAGTGGAGTAAAATAGAAGTAAACGAAACTGAGTACGCATCTCATGATAAACAATATGGGTTGGGGGTATCATTTCGAATTAGTTGCATATAATTATTATAGGTAGCAATGCATGTTAACTACTTTTGCATTCATGCCCACAATATCATCTTTCAGGAGATAGTCTCAGCTCTGTCTTCAGGATATATTTAGAATGTGACCACCTGTCACCATTTCCTCCACTACTTTCATCACCTGGCATCTGGTCTTTTATGATTACTTCCACTGTTGCCCCTGGTAGTCTATTCTAAAATAGATATAATAAATCCTGCCAGATCATCTCACTTCACCCTCTGCTCAAAACCATCCAATGATTCACATCTTCCTCAGGATAAAACCCCAACTCTTTAACTTATCCTGTTAAAGGATAATCCCACATTATCCTGCCCATGGTAACTTTCTGACTTCATCTTCAACCAAGTTGTCTCTTGCTTCCCATGCTCCATTGACAAGGATCTCCTTGTTCTTCCTGAAACACACAAACCATGCTCTTATCTCTGTGCCTCTGCACTTGATAGTCCCTCTGCCACAAGACTCTTCCACTCTTGACACTCACTTATTTGTGTCATCTTCTCAAATGCTATCTTACCAGAAAGAACTTTCCAGTCTCCCCAGTCCAAACACAGCACCTTTCCTCATCATTTGCTCTTCCCTCACCTTGCTCTTTTTATTTCTTTTTAGCACTTGTTTGCACCTGCCATATTATGTTTCATCTGCTTCTCTCATCTGCTGCATGAGAAGTTACTACTCTGTCTACAGAGACTAGAATAATGTATGCACACCTATCTATAGAAGGAGTAAATCACTGTCACATTTTGGCCTGAATAAAGTGCAATGGATAATAACTAGACAAGATAAGGCAATCACCCTATCTAATAAAAGAGTAATATGCAAATTGACCATCACTCCAACACACAAGATGGCTGCCCCCATGTGGTCAAAGATGGATGCCCCCATGTGGAAACAAGATGGCCACCACAAGATGCCCAGCAAGTGAGGGCAGTTGGGAGGGACCAGGTATGCAAGAGAGGGCAGTTGTGGGCAATAAGGCCAGCAGGAGAGGGCAGTTGGGATGCACCAGGCCTGCAAGGGAGGGCAGTTGTAGGTGATCAATCTTGCAGGGGAGAGGACATGGGGAAGTAGGCCTGTATGGAAGAGCAGTTGCGGGGGGGAGGAGGCAGCCCTGCAGTGGAGGGCAGTTAGGGGTTACCAGGCCTGCAG